>BPVZ01000342.1:64096-76499 GCA_020521535.1 Rubroshorea leprosula | reverse complement strand
TTATCAATTTAATTATTAAAAATATTTATTTTTTATAAAAATAATTAATATTTACTACTTAATATATTAAATTATTTTATATATAAATATTTTTAGATGTTATAATTAATTATTTAAAAAATTATGAATTAATTAAATATTAATAAAACTATGTCACCTTAACAAGAATATAGATGCTAATAACTACTTGCCAATTGCCATCCATAGTAAACCCTTTGATAGAGTTTGTTTTGAACAGAAGGACAAAGGATCACCCAAATTCTGCTTTCCAATCAACTCTAAACCTCCCATAGCATCATCCTTGTTAACATCATCAAGGGTAAGACTGAATGCTTTAATCCTATCAACATGTAGAGATCTTTCAGAAATGGTCAATATAAATAAAACTTCTACTAGCACATCTGTAATCTTATATATTTTATTTAAATTACCATTAGATGGTTAAATTGTAAAACAAAAAATTCTTTTATAAACTTAAATTATTATACTTCATATGCAAAAAGAGTTATACAATTTAGATTATACTAAACTGCATAATCTATATAATTTGGTGGGTCAGCTGAACCCCTAATATTGGGGTATTTTCATGCAATGATTCTTGTTTTCAGTCCAGTGATATAGCTACCGAGGGAAAGGAAAACACGACTTTATTTACACTTATCAATGGAGCATATTTCTCAATGCATTAACATTCTACACCCAGGCATATTTCTCAATGCAAAAACTCAAAGCCATCTGCACCTTATCAATGCAGCAGATGCAAAAATGTATTTCTCCTATGTACACCAGTTCCTCTCTAGCGTATACTCCTACATACTCAGAAAATCCAGTGAAGTATGAAATTCTAGTTAGTGGGATATCAAAACACAACTCAGAAATCCAGTTGAAAGGCAATCATTGAGCTTCCTCTTTTCGGCCCTTAGCTCCATTTAGTGCTGCAACTCTGGCTCTTGGAAGCCACAGCTCCACCAGTCCATCTACAGCAAGTGCCACACCGCCACCTCCAACAAGAGCATCAGAGGCACATTGCTCAGTGCCCGCTCTCTTTTTGGAGGTAGGTTGTTGTCTCTACGATAGAACTCAACACGAGACTCACCTATACTGCAAAGAACGCTAAATGAATTTCTGAGTTTGCTACAGCAGTTGTAATTCTTCTTGCAGGGTTGAATTCTTTCTTTGGGAAGAAGGCACTGCTGAAAGATTCGGAACTGCTGAAAGATTAGGAAGTGCTACTGCTTTGGCTCCGCAGATTGGAGTCATGTGGTGCTGGTGCGACTGTTGAGATTGATTTGGGGCCGGTTGCAAACATAGGAGCTGATATCTTAGCTGGAGTAGGTGGTGTGCGGCATGTGCTAGAGGTGGTGTGTAAAAACATAACAAAGATTAAAAAGAAAACCCTAGAAAAAAAACAATTATGTTACATGGAATTACAAACAATCCTCTAGCTTTGAAGTATATTACTACGTGATAGGAATGACTTCCTACATGATTGGAATGACTTCCATGAGTTACAAACACAGCAGCCTTATTGCATTCCGATATTTCAATATCTCGTTCAATTTATAGAAAGAGAAATAATCAACATATAAAGGGTTTGAATGACAGAAATTCACAGAATTTTAGTATCTACTTTATTGAGCTAGGAAATATGTGACAGAGGTCGAAGCACGAGAAGTGGCAAAATGGAGAATTTAAGGAAAAACATCTCTCACCCTCCTTCCGTAATAATATCACTGAATTCAGTGATATTTAATGGAGAAGGCACCAGCTCTATCCCTAGATTAAGATTGTTCTTGTTCTGTTATCACTGTGCTCAGATCTAGTAGATGGGTGTTTTCAACCTCGTTGCTGGCTGTTATGTCCTTAAAATCCCAGCCAGTTAAATAACTTGGTTTTGATGCAACAGAGCTCACTTCGAGATCCCCAGCAAGCATAGCTATAACCATTGACATGCGTGGTCGCATCATTGGCGATGCTTGCGTGCACAGGAGTCCCACTCTTATCATTCTTAAAGCCTCATTTTCATCAAACTCCACAAGGGTTGGATCCAACAGACCTAGACTCTGGTTGCTTTCATACAAAGTCCATGCCTAGAAACATTGTATAAGTAAATCTCATGCCCAAGGAATGCATCTATAAGGAAGGAAAAAAGGAAAAGAATTTCTTTCTTTACCCATTCAAGAAGATAGATCTTGTCATGGTCCTGGCTGTTGTCAGAGTTTGGTCTTCCACTGAGGATTTCCAAAGCAACAACACCAAAGCTAAAGACATCTGCCTTCTCAGTGAGGTGGCCACGCATTGCATACTCTGGTGCCAAATAGCCACTGCCAATATTGCAATTAAGCTATTAAATTTGCATGATGAAGGTTTGTTGAGATAATTTCTCTGTATGATACGAAGTCTCTGGTTTCCATTGATGGTTTGACGCTATGAAACCAAATAACATATACAAGCTACAATATAATGCAAACAAACAATTAGACACTCTTTTCATATAGTGATTCAAGGAACTTACATGGTTCCTGCAATCCGAGTGCTGATGTGAGTTTTCTTGTCATCATATAGCTTTGCCAATCCAAAGTCAGATATTTTTGGACACAGCTCAGCATCAAGCAAAATGTTACTTGCCTTCACGTCTCTGTGTATGATCCTTGGCCTTGATTCCTCATGAAGATAAGCTAGTCCTCTTGCAGTTGCTAGGCAGATACTGAACCGGGTTGGCCAATCAAGATGCAAGTCATTTTTTCCTGCATATGTGAGGCAGGAAATGTTATGGAGAGCAATTAATTTGGTGAAGAAATGAATTCAGATGCAGCTATGTTTCATTTTCCTGTATAAAGGCTGAAAGGGAGCAAATAACTTGTTCAGTAATACCAAAGAGTGCTTGGTCAAGGCTTTTGTTCTCAAGATACTCATAAACAAGGAGGCATCTGTTTTCTTCAATGCAGCATCCGTACAGTTGAACAAGGTTGCGATGTTGCACCACAGATATGGTAGCAATCTCAGTAACAAATTGACTCTTCCCTTGGTGAGATGCTACTGAAAGCTGCTTCACAGCTACTACTCGCCCATCAGAAAATTTACCCTATAATGTATTTAAAGTGCTTTATTTAGTAACATTGTCATATAAATCTTCAATCTCATTAAAAACAGATTTAAGATTCTAAGCCAATAGCTTACCTTGTATACTGGACCAAATCCCCCTTCTCCTAACTTATTTGAGGGACTGAAGTCATCTGTTGCAGCTCTCAACTCGGCATAACTGAAGGTGTTTGGTCTGGGTCCTATTTCAAGAAGCCCTGCAAATTCAAGATAAGAAGTTGGAATAAAATCTACTGATGAAATAGGAGATAATTATATAATGTTCAAATTTTACAAACACTGGTCCTAGGATTCAACATCTCAAGTTTAAAGGCCATAGGCCATTGCATAATTTCTAATTCTTTTTTTTTTTTTTTTTTTTGTCCTTTTCATATATTAATAAGAAATTTAATGAGTAAATAAGAATAGGCTAAATGCCAATTTTGGTCCCTCAACTTTATGATTTTGCACAATTTTCATCTCTCAGCTTTTTTATGCACTTTTTTGTCCCTCAACTATAAAACAAATGTACTTTTTTAATCATTCCATTAATTAATCCGTTAAGTCTGCTCAGAATAGGTTAAATGTCAATTTTGATCCCTCAACTTTAGGGTTTTGTATAGTTTTCATCCCTCAACTTTTTTATGCATTTTTTTTAATCTCTCAACTACAAAAAATGCACCTTTTTAGCCCTTTTACCAGTTAATCTGTTTAATTTATTTAAATATGCACATTTCTAGTTCCTCAACTTATAATATATGCACATTTTTCGTCCCTCAACTTAAAAGTTCAAGAATTAAACATGTGCATATTTAGACAGACTTAACAAACTAGCTGATAAAAAAACTAAAAAAAGTGCATTTTTCATAGATAAGGAACAAAAAAGTGCATTTTTCATAGTTAAGGGACAAACAAGTGCATAAAAAGGTTGAGGGATCAAAACTGTGCAAAACCCTAAAGTTGAGGGACCAAAATTGGGATTTAACCTTCAAATAAAATTTACTTCCTATATATAATTATAAAATTTGTTCTTTTGAGCATTAGGAATACTAGTCCCAAGTGATGCATTGCCAAAAGATTGAGCAGCAACATTGTCAAAGAAGTTGAAAAAGAAAAAATCAATTTCTCTCTCCATCAAGGGAGATCAATCTTCTTAACTACTAGAATATCCCTTCCTTGTAATAAAGAAGAAAAGAATTATGTCTAAAGATCAGTAAGAGCTTAAGCTAGAACCTGGTTTGAGAGCATAGAACTTCGCTCAACGGCACTGAGGCCAGATCCACCATAGTATATTAATATGAATCAGTTCACCAAATAATATCATGACCTTTTTTTTTTTCTTTTTTTCTTTTTTGGCACATTAGAGAGATAGCTGTTTGACATGATAGAGGTTTTAATCTCTAACCTTGACCCCAAATCAAAGGTTTTTTAGTGAGTATCAATTTAGCCAAGCTCTTGGTAATAATATCATGACTAATTAACTACTACCATTGCACTTTTTAGGACTCTTACCTTCCTCATCATCATCATTTCTCCTTCTCAAGTAGAAGACTATAAATATCAATATCAAGGTGAAGGTGACAACTCCGACAGGAACTACAACAACAACAATCAACCCAGTCCTATTCTCTTTTGGTTTGAAACCTGATCAACAGGTTTCAGGCATTAGTAGTGGCAAACAGAGATAGGCATGAATTAAGATTTTAAACAAAGATTCTTCTGTCATCTCATTTCTTACTTGATACCACGTTGATTGCTGAAATGGATGGTCCATAGTAACCATCAAGTGGTATGCAACATGTTCCCTTACCAGCCCAGAACAGGTGAATTTCAAGATGGTTCTCTGTCACAGCAGCAATGAAACTCTTATTAATTGCTCTTTCAACCCCACCTGCCTCTTTTGATATGTCAAAATCCTTCCATACGATTGTTCCCTGGAACAGTTGATTATGATTAAAATCTGAAAAATCTAGAAATTAAGTTTGCAAATTCGTAATTTTACAAACATTTGTTACATTGAGGACTTGAATAAAATGATCCATAAATGCAATCTAGACAATGGCTTACAATTCTTATGGCAATTTTACCTGAATATAAATATCAAAAACTCGCCTTCCTAGACTCTCCCAAGTTTGTGTGCTTCGATCTTTGAAAGTTGTTTCTGCAAAAAGCAAGTTAACTGTGTAAGGCCCATTCTCTAGGCCTAAGCCATAGTATCTGAGTGATCCAGGGGATATCCTCGAAGTTTGATAAAGCTCCGGTGAGTTTGTGTTTCTCACTTGTGGAAAGGTGTTTTGCATGTAGCCTAGATTATTATCCTCAGAAAACAAACCCACATTGCTAACTGCCCATTTCTCAGTATTGATTACATAAAATGACGCATTGCTAAGAAAAGAGTTGTCAGCCTCATATTTTATCCCATCAACAGTCATCTCCAGCCCACCACACTTGACTGAGAAGTTTGCATCTGCCAACATGAATATTTTAATATGCTTGGGAAGTTACTCAAGAACAACAATTAAAATTCCAGCAACAGAAATGCTTGCCCAGTAGGTTACTGAAGTTGTCATTTTATAACAGATTAAAAAACAAGAAGTAAATTTTGACTCCTTTCAAGTTCTAGCAGGATGAACTTAATGTCTTTTTACAATTGCCATTGCTGCATGCATATTTCAATTGGTCAAGCTCAGAATTATTGATACTAGGAAAGTAGGAATGGATAATTTGTCACTGAGAGTCTAAGGACACTCTAAAATACAATTTTCTGTGCCTTTTCCCCTCTACTAGAAGTTTCTTTCTGTGTTTACAGCATAATGCCAAGTATATGATATATCAAGGAAATGCAGCAAAAGGAGCTTACAGCGTGGAGAGTTCTTGTTGCACGGGAAGCTTCTTTGAAGGCAATTCAATCCTGGTAAAAGACTAAAAATAAATAAAATAGTTATTTCTTATTAGTGCTATCAATTATAAAAGAATGCCTTCCTATGTGGAAAAAATCACAACCAATTTTCTTATGCCTTTAGATTAAGGTGGATAGAAGAGTAAAACTCAAACAGATACTTGAGAACTACAACTCACCTTGTGTTTGACCCATCAAATGTGAAGTTGTTGGCTACTAGATTCCTACATGATACGAAGCAACAACACAAATGAAACTCTGTCAGAGCAGCTGTAACAATCCAACATTCATGAATTTAAAGTGACAGATACTCTTTCTAGAAATGATATACATAGTTGTGTGGTACGTTACTATTGTGGTTCTTGATAACCAAAAAGACTTCCAGGGGACTTTTAGTTGAGCATTGGAATTTAGATCATTAGCACCGGTTAGGTACCAAAATGAGAATAAAACTATGTCACTGGCTCTGACAAAGATTTAATGGAGATGGTTGGGGTACATCTTGAACTTTTTTCTTTCATTCCTATTGCATTAATAATGTGATATCAATTAAAAGAAAAATAAGCTCAAGCTACATACAGTTGTGAGATTGTGTTCACCCATGGGGGAAAGCTTCCAGACAGGAAATTGTAAGATAAATCTCTGCATGAGAAAGTAGTCAAAGTACAATAGCAGAAAGTTAGTAGAAGTTCTTGATTCAAATAAAGAGAATGCTCAAAATGGTATGGCTTACATATTCGCTAGGTTTTCACTCTTTTGACTAGGGATGGTACCATACAGACTATTATTTCCAAGAAACCTGGACATTGACAGAATATAATACAGTGATTTTTTTTTTCCTTTTGATGGTTAATACCATCAGGTTAATGGCATTAGGTTGACCAGAAAAACTAAAGATGAAATTGACATAAATCAAGATTTGGAAGCATCTTCTAAGACTTTACAAGGATGTAAGAGAACTTATGTTGAACAAAGCACTTGGAATTTGGCCTGTCAAGTTATTGAAACTCAAATCCCTGGTAAAGAAGGAGGAATTAAATTAATATAGGAAATGGAACAAATTTCATACACATCATATTCATCAAGCAATGTGTGAACATATCTTACAGCTTTTGTAAAGATTGGAGTTCTCCAATATCAGATGGAATGCTACCAGTAATTAATGCATTTCTTAACACTCTATAGGAAAATAAAGAACAAAGGAAAAGAGTAGAGTTTGTTAGTCAATTAAGTAATAAAACAAACACAACAAAGACAAAAGAAGATACGGGTTTCTGTGCATGATTAAAGAGTTTTTACTTACAAGTCAGTCAAATTCTTTAAATTTCTAATGAAATCAAGGGAAGAGCTCACATTGAACAAACCATTGATTCGCCTGCATGATTATATATAAGAATTGAAGAAGTTAGCCATCATACATACTTTCAGAATCATGCATGCAGTGAGAGAGTAAATGGTAAGTGAATAATTACTTACAAAGAATTTAGAGAGGTTAATTTAGAAAAACTGGATGGTATGGGACCTTCAAAGGAGTTCCCTTCAAATCTCCTACAGAAATATTTTGGAGGCTAATTAAGAACAAACAAACTAGATATATCTCACTGTGGAAGAAATGAGGCAAAACTAATCAAAAAAGAATGCCTTTCAAAATAGAATAAGAAGTATTTGTAACTTACAATGATGTAAGCTTTGTCCAGTTGCCAATGAAACCAGGTATCTTGCCTGTGAAAGGACTGTCTGATGCCCACCTACAATCCAAAAATATCTCTATTAATGACAGGGTAAGAGAAGATGATTTTAAGATGCTCCAGAAGCATAAGCAGACGAATAAATACATATTATGATCCCAAGGACTTTCTTACATGATTTGCATGTTTAGAAGGTTAGCAAATGTCGAGGGAATTTCACCACCAACTCCACAGCTGTTAATACAACTGCACATTCATAAACCAAAACTGTTTAGTCTCCAGTGATATGCTTGTTGCTGCACAAACTTATTGAGCTACAAAGAACTAGAAGAAAGTTATAACTCACAGTCGTTCAAGTTTGACTAAAGTACCAAGTTCTGTTGGGAGTGTTCCAGAGAAATTATTTGTGTGAATGGATCTGCATGAAAGAATTCAAATAAAATATTTTTATGGAAAAAGAGAAACCATTAAAATTGACATGGGGTTTTATTTGAATTGAACTTATTACTGGGATTGCACTTCTCAATATTAAAATTAAGTGAAAAGATTAAAAATCTTTCAAGAGTTTTTGTTGGTCTCTCAAGTCTCAAATGGAGGAATGTTGTGAGGGTTTCATGTGAAATTTAATCAAAGTAAAATGTCCCAAACTTTTCAGAAGAGCCACACAGATTCTGTCTCAATCAGTGCCATGAATCTTCTAGTCAGTTGACTACCATATTGCATCACTACTTCACATCAGACATAAAACAATGTGAGTAACTCAGGACCTCTTGGAAACCATTTATAGGAAGATTATATTAAAATCATAAAAAGACACAAATCACTTAAATTATTTACAATCCCTTGCATTTCTATCAAAGGTAGTTGGAACTGATACCAATTTTGAATACCTGAAGTTCTTATCTTCCCTTCTGGAATTAATCAATTCAATGGATATCAGAATTCAGAAGTATAGTTATTATTGTGAAAGGTTGTTACATCAACTAGTAAGCACTGCCATATTAACAATTAATTTTACATATTACAGTTGTGGCTGTCTCCCCTTCCTGCTCCACCATCACCCCTCATAAACAAATTCTCTCCACACTTTCAAATCCTCTCAACATAATATGGAATTGAATTTTCATTTTATAAGAAAGGCACTTTCATAATGACCAAGGACCAAACTTGTGCATAATATAACTTAGAGGCTACATGTGTGTGGTAGAGTAGAACCATTTGATGCATTACAATGGCAGATAAAATGGAATTAAAAAAATTGATGCATTATGATGACAGAATAGAATTTCTTCAAGCCTTACAGCACAGTTAGCTCCTTAAGATTTCCAAGCTCCTTAGGAATGGGCCCAGAGAATGCATTCATAGCAACAGACCTTGACACAAAAAACATAATCCAAAAAATTACTAGTGCCTTCTCAAATAAGAATTAGCAAAAATAACACACCAAAGATAATGAGTTTTACCTACGGAATAAGCATGATCACCATAATCAGAAAATAAGTGAGATGTATTGATAGGAATCAGTGTAAATGATGGTTTTTAATGCTGGTATATGAAATGAGAGACTGAAGTAAACTTAGAGTGCTTTGCTTCATGGAGTTGAAGATCTTTAGCACTTCAATAATTTAGCTTCATAATCAAGGGTCAATGCCTCTTTTTTAGTATAAACCAAATCAGATATAATTAGCAGGATGATACATGTATTCTAGACGGTAAAGACATTTAACCTCTGGAACCAAAAACCGTAAAAACTATATATTGAAATTTTAAAAGTTTTTGATAAATGCTATCTATTAAAGTTAAATGCTTTCATAAGACCACCAGAATCCATGCTTACAACTCCCGCAATGTAGATAAATTCCCAATCCATGCCGGTAAGGTACCGGTGAAGTAATTTCCATCGATCTTCCTGCATCATCAAACAATGAACAATTCAGTAGTCTCAAAAACTCTCCAAAAAATGATAAAAAGTCATTTTCTACGAGCAAAAGAAAATAAGAAACCATACAGATAGATTAAGAATTTGAAAGCCAAAAGCTCCTGCGCCATCACCCCTCGTCTGTCCAGTGCAACCGCTCTCCTGGGAAAATGAACAAACAGTTAAAGAGTGCAACCCCGCAACAGATCAAAAGTTCGAAGCAGAAGTGAATGCGTTTGCCGGAGCAGCAAGAGATGGCGAGAGTACAGGCTGGTGATGTGGCAGGTAGTAGCATTGTTGAAGGAACAATCGCATTTGATGGCCGGATTGCTGGCAGCATTTTGGCTCAGAGCAGTTCCGCTCAGAGCAGTTCCGGTGCATGGTTCGCCGCTGATATTCCAGGAATTCGGCGGTGCCTGTGTGCCCCATTGTTGGAAGATTAAGTTCAATGCTCTCACTGCATCAAAATATTCCAGAAACGTCAAAATGCTTCTGGTGTTTTTCAGGTTTTAGAGGAAGCTGATCTAATTTTGTTAGTTCTTTTACGCAGGGCTAAGCTTCGTACGCCGATCCCTAAATCCACCCCACTAAAACTATACAGTTCAAAAGTAAAAACTTTTATAAAATATCACTTAAAAATTAAGTAGTTTGGCAATAACCCTTTTTTCTTTAATTTCTAATTTTGGATTTTGCCCATTCGAAATCAAAAGCAATCCTTTTTTATTCAACCCCTCTCACCTGCATTTGATGCGAATTAAACAAACAAAAGTAAATCTAACACCCTAGATACTTATAAAGAATCAAAGTGTAAAATTTTCAATATATTCAATAAATTTCTTGTAAATCTATTTACATGTACTAAAAATTCTTTTCTTTTTTTTCTCTAATACTAGATTTACGGTTAAACTAGTATAACTTGCAACATCAAAAGTTATGTGACTTAATTTTTTAAAAAATTAAATAAAATTTTTAAGTTACCTTTTGAATTTAAGAAATGAAGAAAAAAAAATAAGAACTTGGCACATGATCATCGACACCTCAGGCGAGTTCAAAATATCTTTGAGTTCAAAAAGTTAAGGTCAAATGATGCCTATAATTTTTTAGAAAGTAGAGATGAGCACTTGCAAAATATAATAATTGGTTCTATTTGTAACACTTTAAAAATTTAACTCAAAGTATGTGAGAAAAAATTATTCTTGTCATTAGTTATGTTATTATTATTGTCATTGAATCAATTATTAAATAAAAAAAATATGAAATTACATATGATTTAAAAAATAAAAACTTAATACTTAATTTAAATTTTTTTAAATATATATTTTTAAATAATAAAATAATAAAATTTAGGTTAAAACCCTAATTTGGTCCCTCTACTTTGGCAAAAACCCCCCATTTTAGTCCCATTACTTAAAAAGCCCTTTTGGTTCCTAAAGTTCGAAATCCAACCTTTTTAGTCTATTTGTTAAGTTTTGATATTAAATGACAAAAATTTTAAAATGGAGAGACCAAAAA
Source organism: Rubroshorea leprosula (assembly GCA_020521535.1). Taxonomy (NCBI): domain Eukaryota; kingdom Viridiplantae; phylum Streptophyta; class Magnoliopsida; order Malvales; family Dipterocarpaceae; genus Rubroshorea; species Rubroshorea leprosula. The sequence goes on along the minus strand of BPVZ01000342.1, from coordinate 65,401 downwards.
AGAGTTTTCTTCCACAGTAGAGAAACCAAATTGAAGCTATTTTTAGTCATTTTTTAGCCCTTTTCTGAATCCTCAACTTTGAAATTTTCGTCATTTAACGTGTTATATGTGTAAAACATAATAGAGAAACTAAAAAAAGACTAGATTTCAAATTTTAGAAATCAAGAGGGGTTTTTTAAAGTAGAATGACTAAAAAAAACTTTTTATCAAAGTAGAAGGACCAAAATAAAGATTTAACTTAAAATTTTTATTTTTATCTTCACATTTTCTAATTACTATGAATATAGCAAAATTCCCAACTTAGTTTTAACCTCTCCTTTTCTATTAATTTTATTCCAACAAACGGCAGTTTGATAACAAGAACAGACAACTAATTCACTTGTTTTGACAAAGAGAAAGCAGAAAAAACAGTATGTCTTTAATGTAAGCACGTTTAATCAAAATTATATAAAAAGTAAGATGTAATATAAATTTTGAGTAATAATAAAAAAAATAAAAATTTGAGATGAATTTTGATATTAATAATGTGATTTATGCTATATTATTAAATTAATTAATACATATAATATTATAATTCTTAAAAAATAAAAAAAAACTAATTTATCATTATTTATAAATTTTACTTAAATTATAATTAAAGTTAAATATTTTAATATTTTTAATATTTAAATATCTTAATTTTTATTTTTTATTTTAAAAATAAAACATTTGATCAAAATTATATAATAAATAAAATATAATATAAATCTCAGCTAAATTAAATTAATTATTAAGAATGAGATCCACATAATATCAAGGAAGGTCAATGCCATCATTCAAATTTTAGAAGCTTCTTGAGATGGATTAAACTTTCAGCAGCAATGCTTGCTTAAGGCACTCTCGCACATAAGCATTCTCTTCAACACTTGTCCCTCTCTTTGCTGATTCGTCGCAATATATTTAAACGCCCAAACGGGCAACTGACTTCCCAGTTCCAATGCACTTTTTTACTTTCGTTTTATTTTTATTTTTTAGAACCCTAATCTATAATTTAAATTGTAATTAATTATTTTTTAAAAGATTAAACTTGTTTGTTTTAGTTTACCACTGCTAAAATTTTAACAATCAAAACCAAAACAGACGTCCATGATACTAAAAGAGCTGCAAGAAAATTTTAAAAAGAAAGATTATTATTAAAAATATAATTGAATTTAGATTTTAAAAAGTTTTAGTTTTTAAATTGTTCTAATAAAATTAATTATTTTATAAAAAATTTCAATTGAGACAAGAATTATATATAAGAATAAAAAAATTTTAATTGTTATT
>BPVZ01000342.1:45457-58939 GCA_020521535.1 Rubroshorea leprosula | reverse complement strand
AACGAGTACTCCATTGTATGAACACGGCAAAAGGTTTTACACGTGTTGTGATGTTAACCACTCAACATCATGTCGCTAAACTAATGGTCCTGCTGGCGAGCTACCGACATTGACTTCAATTTCTTTTTTTTTTGGTCATTTCTCCCGCTCTTCACGCTTTGGATTTTGGAATAAAGGGGGAGGCATTAATTTAAAAACAGAATTAGACCTTTTTAACGTAAAGCATAATTTTTCTTGAGTGTTATGAAAACAACTGAATTTATTATAATAAATTATTTAATTACGATGACGAATAATATTTTGAAGAAAATTTTAGTGATAAATTATAATTTTATAGATATTAATATAAAATTTTTATTTTGATATTATTAATATTTAAATAAATAATATTTTACTTAATATATATATAATGTTACTCTATGAATTAAATAAGGTATGTATATATATAATATAATATATAATATTATATTTAATAATTACTTGAAAAAAAGAAAAGAAGAAAGAGATGCATTAAAAGAAAAAAATATGCATTTTCATTATTATTTTTTGTTATATGCATACTAAATCAAAAGAGAAAAAATTATGTCTTTTCATATTTTTCTTTGTGTAAAGACCCAATCAAACTTTAACATACATACAAAACTTTTCATATTCAATAATTATTTATTAAAATATTATTTATTATTATATTTAAATTTTAAAATTAAATTTAAATAAAGTATTTATACCCGCTAAAACTTTTAAACTTTCTTCTTTAAACCCATAAAAAATTACAAAACTAAAATTTTCAAACTCTAAAAGTAAGTGTTTTAGTTGATGGTGTTTTTTAACTCACGGAAGTTCTTACTCATGTTATTCTTCTAAATCAAGTTAATAAGCTAATATTTGGTTCAAGTACATCTATATCACTTCTAAGTATAACTTCATTTGGTTTTGATATGTACTTGAGATGCCTAGTTAATATTTGTTTTCTTTATCATAAATTTTAAATTGATATTTCATCATATTTTTACTAATTTTAAAGATTCTAAAGGAATGATAGGCAACAAAATTAATGTTGCACAAATAACATGCAAGATATGGAGCAAAACTTTGGATCTAAAAAAGCAATAAATATAACACACAATGAACAACTCAAAAGTAAATGACAACTACAAAAAAAGGGTTTTATTTTATTTTTAAAAGCAATTCATATTTTGTTTTTAGGTGTATATATCTATTATATGTGTTAAAATTCTCAATTTATAGTCTTTTTTTATAAAATTTTTTATATTATTTTAATTATAAAAAAATAAATTTGTTAAAAAAAAGAATATATATTAGTTTTACATAAAAATATAATAAATTTGATTAATGATTTAGTTCAATTTTTTATATTTTCTTCAATTTCTTATCTTCTTCTTAATTATTTTATTATTACTTATTTTTAATTATATATAATGTATTGAATTCAAGAAAGAGGAATAGAAATCGGCTTTTATTAAGCTAAGAGCAAATTATAAGATTATAATACACAATAGTTATTTGTACAATATTAAATATTTTAAATGACTCGAACTTATTTTTACCGTTTAAATGTTATGTAACTTTTCTTTTCACCTTTTCTTTAATATAAAAAATGTTATGTTGATGAATTAAAGGAAGATAGATGTACAAGAGCATGGAAAGTAAAAGGTTGTAAATATACAAAAATTCAATTATGATTCATTTAAATAATAAAAAAATGTAATTTCAATGAAAATTATTATATTATAGTTGATAATAAAAAATTAAGAGGCACGCAATTAATAATATAATATATAAATGATAATTGTTGTGTTATTTTATATTATTTTCAAAAATAATGATAAAAAAAAAAGAAACTAAAACAATTTATTAACAATTTAAATATGGTTTATCTCTATATTAATGCGTAGTTGATAATGGAAGATTGAAAGGCCATAATTAACAATGTAATGTATAAATGATAATTGTTGTAGTATTTCAATATTAATTTCAAGAATAATGATAAAGAAAAGAAACTAAAATAATTTATTAACAATTTAAATATGGTTTATCTCTATATTAATGTATGAGGTATAATGGAAGATTGAAAGGCCATAATTAACAATGTAATGTATAAATGATAATTGTTGTAGTATTTCAATATTAATTTCAAGAATAATGATAAAGAAAAGAAACAAAAATAATTTATTAACAATTTAAATATGATTTATCTCTATATTAATATATGAGGTGATATGTAAAAAATTTAATATATTATTATTTAATATTACAATTATTATTTAATTCAAAAATAAAAGTACAAGCGAGTGTGAATGACAAAAAGTTTGTATGAACAAAAATTTCTTAATGAAGAATGTGATTTCAAATTTTCAATTACAATTATTATATCATGATCTAATAAAAAAATAATTTTAATTGTAATTATTATAACAGTTGTTGAATCCATTTTACAATTCAAAAATAAATAAATAAATAAATAATTTTTTAAATTTCAATCAAATAAAAAGGACTATTATAACCAAAATCGATTTCTATCTAAGATGAACCACTAAAAATTGAGAAAAAACATAGATAAAACAAAAATGATAAGATTTAATATTATAAAATTAAAATAATCTCAAACTTTGATCATTTGAAAAAATTTAAAACTCTAATTTACAATATATAGAAGCACAATTTTTCAAAATGAAAGACATAAAAAGTACAGTTTAAGTTATAAAAATACAAAATTACCTTAAGGCAAAAAATATATTTTGGTGCAATATGAATTCAAAAGGTTAAATCCCTATTTTAATCCCTCTACTTGAGTGAAAAGCACCTTTTTAGTCTTTATACTTAAAAAAATCCTTTTTTTTGTCTCTAAAATTTGAAATTTGTCCCTTTTTAGTATATCTATTAAGTTTTGCATATTTGGCACGTTAAGTAACGGAAATTTTGAAGTAAAAGAACAAAAAAAAGGCTTAAAATAGGAACAATTTAGTTCCTCTACTTTGAAAAAAAATCCCTTTTGTACATAATGGCCAAATTGGAGAAATCGTGCCACACACAAAACAATTAGCTGTATGAAACAGGAACGTGCACTTCTCAGTCAACTTTTGGTCTTTTGGCAATTTTTTTTTTGATAGGAAATGGAGAAATTATATTAAATAATAAGAAAGTACAGAAAAAAGTCAATTACAAGGCATGTAGCCTAAAGCATGATAGTCAAAAAACAAATTAGAAGCACAACCTATAATACTAGTAACAAATTTAAATTATACCCATGACGAATATAGACAATTAAGTAAAGAGAGTTATTTGCAACTAGTGATTACAATTGCAATCGCTGTATGAGCTAAATATGGCTACGAATGTATAAGGAGAGTTCGTCTGAGCATCAGAAGCTACTGGACATCCTCACCTATTTAACCAGCTTCATGGGGAGAGCAAGGGATTCTGATAACAAACAGTCCTTGACCTGCAGGTTGCCACCCTATTAAGGGGACTAGAGCCCCTTTGCCGGCTTGAATATCATGCTTCCCGTACAGACCTTAATTGCCGAGACCTACGACATCCCTTTCCTTCCGTATTTGATTACCGGATCTGAAATTGGAATGAACTAGCGTTGCCAAATTCGACCCTTACCGAGATCCCATTTGAGAAGATGAGCCAAAAACGAGGTTCCTACTCGTTGAATAGGAAAAACTCAATCCATCGACAAGATATCCTCGTTACAGCCTTCAAAAATTAACCATAGATGTAGATCTGAATATGTCGCTGCCTTGTGGTCCCTTGGGCTGAAGTTTCCAAAGCAAGACAGTCGACGAAGGTGAAGGACAAATCGAAGAGGAACGTAAGGGTAAGAAGAAAGCAAGAAAGAAGGAGCTCCTTTACCGGAGATAAACCCTAAGGAGGAAAACCCATCGCCTCTACTCTCAACCTTGAGCAGAGCACAGGAGAAACCCTATAGAGGAGGATTTATTTGTCTTTTGGCAAGTTTTTAATTATTCAGTGTTGGTTGGGATTAAAAGTTTTAAAAAATATTAATTGTAAAAATTAATAATATAAAAATATAAATAAAAGGTTTAGTCTTTTACGTAATTTTTTTTTAAATTTAATTAAAAAATATCATAACTTTTAAGACTACACGGTAGAGTCAATTACCTAAAGGTAAAGTGTGCAAAACATTATAAGAAATTGCTTATATTCAGACCGACATAATTTAGATTGATTGATTTTGGTCAAAAAACTATATTAATTCAGATTGTTATTAGTCAGAACATTTATTGACCAGATATGAACGATCTACTTATTAGAAACTTTTTTATTTAGATCGACAATGGTATGAAAATTGTTGGCGCCAAAACAGTAAAAATGCACCAAAAATTTTTAGACCAATAGTGGTCTGAATAGTATCATTAAAAAAATAAGTTACCAGACAACTAGAGGGATGTTTTTTGTTGGATATTTTTAGACCGACACCAATCTGAAAACTACAAAGACAATTTTTTAACTTAAATGATATTTAAATATAAGATTTTTTAATTTAAATTTTGGGTCACTATATTCGGATCACTACCAATTTGTAGAAGTTATTTGGACCGATAGTGGTCCGAATATGAATTCCCTCTTTTTCTTTTTTCTTTTTTTTTTTAATTTCAATTTTTTATATTTATTTATGAGTTTTATTCTTTATTTATTATTTCAATTATTGTGTTATTTGTTAGTTTATGTCACTATCATTATATTTATTCTATTTTGCATGTTTTTTAATGTCATAATTGTATTTATTTTATTTAACATATTAATCTTCATTTATTAAATACTATAATTATATTATGTGTATTGTGCTTTCTTTTTTTATATAATTTGATTGATATTTTCTACTTTATAATTATATAATTATATTTATTTTATTTAAAATGTTAATTTTGATTTATTAAAAACTTTAATTACAAACTAATTAAATGATATAATTATTTTACGTGTATTGTTTTTTTTTTTAATTATATTCAGACCAACAGTGGTCCGAATATGAATTTCTTTTCTTTTCTGTTTTTACTTACAGTGTTTTATATTTACTTGTGAGTTTTATTTCTTTATTTATTATTTCAATTATTATGCTATTTATTAGTTTATGTCATTATCATTATGTTTATTCTATTTTGTGTTGTACATATGATTTTGATGATTATAAAACATATTTGAGTGACTGATTGGTTCATTTAAGTGTATAGTTAAAATGTCAAAAAATTATAAACTAAGTAAACTTGAATTGCATTAAAAATAGATCACAAGGCTGAAATGTGTAAAGAGCCGGCTTAAGAAAATGTGTAGCCGACTCTGGAAGTAAAAAATGCAGAGAGCCGGTCGTAGCTTTTAAGAGTCGGCTCTACGGGTGAAAATTTGAAATTTGAAGTCCGTTGTTTGGCATTGCGGAAAACAGATGCTAAGCAGGCTTTAACTTTGCAACTGGTTATAAGGGCGCATTTAATGCACAAGATCGAGTTATTTGAAGATTAATTAATATTTTTAAAGTCGAAATTCCAAAGCCAACAATACGATTTGCAGCCAGCTGTCCAAGAAAATAGAATGTGTAGGAAACCTGCAAAGCCGACTGTAGATTTCCTTAAGCTGGCTATAGAGTCGGCTTTAAAAGTGTAAGTCGACTGTGCTGACAATTCTACAATTCGAATTATGCGTCCTGCTGAGCATTTAATGACTCCCAACGTTTAGAAACGATTATTTTCGAGCAAGAGATTATAAATATAGTTGGTAACAGATCTTGAACAAGTTTTAGAGCATTGCATTGAATATCTTTACCTACATACTTGGTGCTTTAACTTGAGTTTTTGATCTTTGAGAGATCTTTACTTGTAATCCTCTTCTTGTTCTATTTATGAGTGATCTTGGGGGTGTGATTGATCCTTCAATTGTGATCTATAGAGAGGATTCTTGGGCTTTATACTGTAAAGGGGTGAGGTTTGAGATAAATGCTCATCTTTTTGTAAAAGGATTGAGTAGCTTTTTTAAGCCACCCTTGTTTTCTTAGTGGAGAGTGTGGAGGAAATCCTTGGTGACTAAAGCTAAGGTAGAGGACTAGACTCCAAGTGGTTGGACTGAATCTCTATAAAATCATTAAACAAGCTCTTCTTCTCTACTTTATTTAATTTTGGTTTTGTAGTTGCAGAGGGGGAGAATTTTTGGAACTCCAATTCACCTCCCTCTTGGAATACATTGAGTCAACATTTTGCATGTTTCTTATTGTCATAATTAGATTTATTTTATTTAACATATTAATCTTAATTAATTAAATACTATAATTATATTATGTGTATTGTGCTTTTTTAATAATTTGGTTGATATTTTCTACTTTATAATTATATAATTATATATATTTTATTTAAAATGTTAATTATGATCTATTAAAAACTTTAATTACAAACTAATTAAAGGATATAATTATTTTACTTATATTATTTTTTTAAAAAAAATTATATTCAGACTGTTGTTGATTTGGAAAACGTATTCAGACCACTGTTGGTCTGAATATGAATTCCTTTTTTTTTTATTCAATGTTTTATATTCATTTATGAGTTTTATTTTTTATTTATTATTTCAGTTATTATACTACTTGTTAGTTTATATCACTATCATTACGTTTATTCTATTTTGCATGTTTTTTTTATTGTTATAATTATATTTATTTTATTTAACATATTAATCTTAATTTATTAAATACTATAATTATATTATGTATGTTGTGCTTTTTTTAATAATTTGGTTGATATTTTCTACTTTATAATTATAAAATTATTTATTTTATTTTAAATGTTAATTTTGATCTATTAAAAGCTTTGATTACATACTAATTAAATGATATAATTATTTTACTTGTATTGACTTTTTTTAAAAAAAAAATTATATTCAGACTACTACTGATTTGGAAAACTTATTCGGACCAACAGTTGTGAATATGAATTCCCTTTTTTTTTTTTTTACCTTCAATGTTTTATATTTATTTATGAGTTTTATTTCTTTATTTATTATTTCAATTATTATACCATTTGTTAGTTTATGTCACTATCATTACATTTATTCTATTTTGCATATTTTTTATTGTCACAATTATATTTATTTTATTTAACATATTAATCTTAATTTATTAAATACTATAACTATATTATGTGTATTGTGCTTTTTTTTATATATAATTTGGTTGATATTTTCTACTTTATAATTATATAATTATATAATTATATTTATTTTATTTAAAATGTTAATTTTGATCCATTAAAAACCTTAATTATATACTAATTAAGTCATATAATTATTTTACTTGTATTGTCTTTTTTTTTTAATATATATATATATATATTTGGACCACTGTTGGTCCGAATATGAATTCCCTTTTTTTTTTTTTCCATTCAATGTTTTATGTTCATTTATGAGTTTTATTCTTTATTTATTATTCCAATTATTATGCTATTTTTTAGTTTATGTCACTATCATTATGTTTATTCTATTTTGCATGTTAATTTTGATCTATTAAAAACTTTAAGTATATACTAATTAAATAATATAATTATTTTACTTGTATTGTCTTTTATTTGTTTTAAACTATATTCAGACCACTGTTGGTCTGGAAAATCTATCCAGACCAATAGTGGTCCGAATAGGTTGCCCAAAATCTAGAAGCTTCACATCTCAGACTTTTTCATTCTTTTTATTTAAGGACAATCTCACCCAAATGAGCCCTGATTCTGTTTTTATCAAAACCAACTGCATGCACATTACTTCTAGAGTTACTCCTAACCCCAATGCCATCAGTTAGTAACTTGAAATGACTTCATGGTGGCATAAAGGAATATCATTGTATAATCACAAATGCGTAGAGTTAAGATCATTAACTATAAGGTTATGCCATGCCGTTGTTAATCAGCAAACATGTAGGCTTGGTATTATTAGTTTTAAGGTTAGACTCTATGGTATTCAAGCCTTTTGGAGCTTATTGTTTGAATGGGAGTAGAACGAATCAGGCATGGTTTAAGGTGTCAGGGAAAAATAAGGATTTTGCTCAACATATTCATACCATTGTTGGTCTGAAAAAGTTATTCAGACCAACAGTAGTCCGAATATAGTGCCCAGAATCTAGAAACTTCTCTTTTAAGACTTTTTCATTCTTTTCAATTAAGGACAACATAACTCTCTCAAGCCACAATTTCGATTCTACCAAAACCAAAAACATATGGGCTTAATATTGTTAGCTTTAGGTATTGATTATATGGAATTCAAGCCCTTTACATCCTATTGTTAAAGGGATAATACAAGGAATCGAGCACGGTTCTAGGTGTCAAGGAGAAAAAAAAAAAAAAAGAAGAAGTGTACTTCCCATGATATTCAGACCACTGTTGGTCTGGAAAAGTTATTCAGACCAACAGTGGTCCGAATATAGTGCCCAGAATCTAGAAGCTTCTCTTCTAAGACTTTTTCATTCTTTTCATTTAAGAACATCATAACTCTCTTAAGCCACAATTTCGATTCTACCAAAACCAAAAACATATGGGCTTAATATAGTTAGCTTTAAGTATAAATTATATGGTATTCAAGCTCTTTACATCCTATTGTTAAAGGGATAATACAAGGAATCGAGCACGATTCTAGGTGTCAAGGAGAAAAAAAAAGTGTACTACCAATGATATTCAGACCACTGTTGGTCTAGAAAAGTTATTCGGACCAATAGTGGTCCGAATGTAGTGCCCAGAATCTAGAAGCTTCTCTTCTATGATTATTTTTCATTCTCTCCATTTAAGGACAACATAGCTCTCTTAAGCCACAATTTCGATTCTACCAAAGCCAAAAACATATGGGCTTAATATTGTTAGCTCTAAGTATGGATTATATGGTATTTAAGCCCTTTACATCCTATTATTAAAGGGATAATACAATGAATCGAGCATGATTCTAGGTGTCAAGGAGAAAACAAAAAAGTGTACTGCCAATGATATTCGGACCACTATTGGTCTTGAAAAGTTATTCAGACCAACATTGATCCAAATATAGTGCCCAAAATCTAGAAGCTTCTCTTGTCTGACTTTTTCATTCTTTTCATTTAAGGACAACATAACTCTCTCAAGGCACAATTTTGATTCTACCAAAACCAAAAACATATGGGCTTAATATTGTTAGCTTTAGGTATGGATGAGATAGTATTCAAGCCTTTTACATCATATTATTAAAGGGATAATACAAGGAATCGAGCACGGTTCTAGGTGTTTAGGGGAAAAAAAAAGTGTACTGCCCATGATATTTGTACCATTGTTGGTCTAGAAATAATATTCAGACCAATAGTGGTCCGAATATAGTGCCCAAAATCTAGAAGCTTCTCTTCTCAAACTTTTTCATTCTTTTCATTTAAGGACAATAAGGCTTGCCCGAGCCCCGATTCCATTTCTACCAATGTCAAGGGCACGCACCACACCACTATAGTCACCCATAACCCTGGCACCATCAGTTAGTCACCTTAAATTGGTGCACCATGACGTAAGATAATATCATTGTAAAACCTCAAATGCGTGGAGTTAAGATTATTAGCTTTACAGTTATGACACGCCGTTACAAAACCACAAACTCGTTGGATTGTAATGGTTAGCTTTAAGTATGCATTATATGGTATTCAAGCCCTTTATATCCTATTGTTAAAGGGAGAATACAACAAATAAGGTATGATTCTATGAGACAAGGGAAAAAAAAAATAAGTGTACTGCTTATGATATTTGGACCACTGTTGGTCTGGAAAAGTTATTCAGACCAACAGCGGTCCGAATATGGTTCCCAGAATCTAGAAGCGTCTCTTCTTAGTCTTTTTCATTCTTTTCATTTAAGGACAAAAAGGCTTTCTTGAGCCCTGATTCCATTTCTACCAAAGTCAAGTGCGTGCACCACACTACTATAGTCACCCATAACTCCAGTGCCATCAGTTAGTCACCTTAACTTGGTGTACCATGACATAAGACAATATCATTGTAAAACCTCAAATGCGTAGAGTTAAGATTATTGGCTTTACAATTATGCCATGCCTTTACAAAAGCACAAACCCGTTGGATTGTAATTGTTAGCTTTAAGTATGGATACTATGGTATTAAGCCTTTTAGATCCTATTTTTAATGGGAGAATACAACGAATGGGGCACCATTCTAGGTGTCAAGGAAAAAAAAAGTGTACTGGCCAAGATATTCGGACCACTGTTGGTCTGGAAAAGTTATTCAGACCAATAGTGGTCCAAATATAGTGCCCAGAATCTAGAGACTTCTTTTCTCAGACTTTTTTTATTCTTTTCATTTAAGGTCAACAAGCTTTCTTGAGCCCCGATTCCATTTCTATTAAAGTCAAGCGCATGCACCACACCACTATAGTCACCCATAACCTCGACGCCATCAGTTAGTCACCTTAAGTTGGTGTACCATGATGTAAGACAATATAATTGCAAAACCTCAAATGCATAGAGTTAAGATTATTAGCTTTACAGCTTTGCCACACCTTTACAAAACCACCAACCTGTTGGATTGTAATTGTTAGCTTTAAGTATGGATTTTATGGTATTTAAGCCTTTTAGATCCTATTGTTAAAGGGAGAATACAATGAATCGGGCACCGTTTTAGGTGTCAAGGAAAACAAAAGTGTACTAGCCATAATATTTTAGACCACTATTGGTTGGGAAAGTTATCTAGACCAACAGTGGCTCGAATATTTAATCGCCCTTTTTTATTTGAAATATTATATATATATATATATATATTTTTTGGCTTATGTTGGTCCTTTTCATTTGATATGTTTATGGACCAAAGTTGGTCTGAATAAATTTAGTGCCCTTTTTTTGCCAAAATTTTTAATGTTGGAATTTAAATTTTGTTGACATTATTTAGACCAATGGCAGTCTGAAAAAAGAAAACCGCCAAAAATTTCAGTGACTTTTGAAAGTTTTATTATGTGCGGTATTAGTTGATTGGGTATATGTTGGACCGTTTATGATCTGAAATAATTTGCCTATATATTAGCTTTTCTGCTGCCTTTTTCACAAAATTTTGTTTTCTACTTTTTCTAAGCTTTCCTTCCCCCTTTCCTCGTTTGCTCTCTGGTTCCCCTCTCTTCTTTCTCTTATTCTCCTACTTTCTCTTCTGTCCCTCATCTTTTTGTTGCCCCTCTCTTCCTATCCCTTTGTTCCCCATTTCTTATCACGATTCTCAACTTTTCCTCTTTCTTCTTGTATTGTTCCCTTCCATTTTTCAACAAATCTTTCAAAAGTTAACTTGGATATAATCTTATTTCTTCCATTTTTCTTTGTACTTCTTAACTATATTTTTTGTTTCCATGTTTTTAAATTTATATTTTTTTTTCTTTTTCCTAATTTATGATATTTATTGGATTTAATTTTATTTTCTCTTGTTTTACTAATATGTTTTTTTTTGTAGGTTATTATGATACATTGTGTAAATATTAAATTTTACTTATATATATATATATTTGTTTTCCATTAATGGTTTTTCTATTTTGATTTTATCTTACTAGTTCCATTTCATTTATTTTTGTAGAAAATGATTAAATTTACAAGGTATAAAAATTGGTTTGAATATTATTTTTTATGTTATTTGTAATATATATTAGGTTAAATACCATTTTCGGTCCCTCTACTATAGGAAAAAGCTCATTTTTGGTCCCTGTACTGAAAAAATCTCTTTTTTGGTCCTTATTGTTCACAAATCTGACCCCTTTTTAGTCATTCTATTAATTTTTGCTCACGTGGCACGTTAACTTAACGGGAACAGCTGATGTGAATATGCCAACATGTAAAAGATGCTTATGTGGACTTAATGATACCCTCCACGTCACCCTCCACGTGCGGGAAAAAGAAAAAAAATGTTAAATGCTAAATTTGATCCCTCAACTTTATAAGTTTGCATTTTTTTGATCTTTAGATTATTCTTCACTTTTTTGATCTTTTAATTCTAAAAATTACACAATTTTGATTCTTCCATCAGTTATACATGACGTGATAATTAAATAATTCCATTTGACATTTTCTTTTCATTTTTTTGATGACATGACAATTATATATATTATAATTATGTTATATAGATAAATAAAAATGTTACGTAAATAAATATTTATATTTTAATTTAAACATAAAATTACATTATTACCCTCAACTCTCAACCCCCCTTCGTCCCCTTCTTTCTTTCTCTTTCTTTCTTTCTTACCCACATCGGCTGGGTTCGTCGAAACCCAGTCTTGCTGGTTGCTCGAACCCAACCTTGCTGCGTTCGTCAAAACTCAGTTACTAGTTTCATTAAAGCCACTGAGTTCATCAAGCCAGTAGATCTCATCAAATCAAATTAACCCTTCAATAAACAATATCATTCAAACTCTAATCCAATTCCAACAAAAATGCAATCAAATTGTAAATCAACTCTCAAATTTATCAAGAACCAAAAATGAAAATAGAAAGAAAAATGAAAAAACATGAACCTAGCGTCGAAACCCAACAAGGTTGGGTTCGCGCGACCAGCATGGCTAGGTTGGTCGAAACCCAACCTTGCTAGTTTCGTCAAGCCTAGGTTGGTCAAACCTAGCCTTGTTGGTCGCGCGAACCCAGCGGCTGGGTTTCGACGAACCTATCCTCCATGGCTTCTCTCCTCCCTCTTTTATAATAAACAAAATACCCATCACCTTCACTCTCCATCTCTCTACACCCCTGGCTCTCCATCAACGGAGCCACAAAGGCCATCGCAGTTGCCACCGGTATATCCAGTCTAGCCGGCCTCTTCCTCTTCAAAACCGACCCGGGACCAAAACCAACACCAGAGCCTGAAGAAGACGGAGATGAGGATGAGAGAAGTGACCCAGATGACATTTTTTGAATCCTTATACGAAACGGCGATGAAGGCGAAGACGACGGAGACGGAGAAGAAGGAGAAGATGTGGATTTGAGGTGGGTTAAAGTCAAATTAAGAGCCTCCACTGACGGAGAAAGTATTGAGGTTTTGTTACAAAAGAAAGACGAGGAAGGAGAGAAGACCGAGGAGCTTGATACCGCGATGGAACACGACATGGTTTTCTGAATCTGTTAATTTTTTCAGATAGCAGGGTCGGATTCACGCAACCAAGACTAACAAGGCTAGTTTCGTGCGACCAGGACCAGCAAGCGAGAACAGTAAGGAGATCGGATTTCAACAAGCCAGAAACATTAGATTGGATGAAATGATCGAGACGGACGAGATTGGATCGGATCGGAGCAGATTTCATGTTCGTGTTTTGTGAAAGAGTTACGGAAAAGGAGGTAATTAGCGGCAGCTGGGAGATTTTGAAGGGTTTGGAGGAATTTCTGCACAGAAGTTTTGAAGTGAGATGCAGCATAGAAAGCAGTGCTCGACGAACCCAGCTACTCAACTCGTCGGAACCCAGTCGATCTTGGTAGGAAAGAAAAAAAGAGAAAGAAAG
>BPVZ01000342.1:30978-45357 GCA_020521535.1 Rubroshorea leprosula | reverse complement strand
CTATATTTCAAACCGCAAGTGGGCTTAATATTTTTTGGTATAAATGTTGTACTAGCTTTAAAAAGTCTTGTAAAATGAGTGTAGTATTTTTCAGACCAACTATGGTATGAAAATAGTTTCAACATAATAACACATAAAGACCGAAATTTTTCATTCTTCTAAATAAGGCCACAATTTTCAGACCAAAGGTGGTCTGAAATAGTTTTTGCAAAGTGATAGAAAGATACCAAACTTTTTTCTTTATCTAAATAAGGCCACACATTTTCAGACCAAAGGTGGTCTAAAATTTGTTTCAACATAATGACATATAGATACCAAACTTTTTTAATTCTTCTAAATAAGTCCATCAGTTTTCAAACCATTGTTGGTTTGAAAAAGTTTTTGAAAGATATCTAAATTAAGATCATATGTTTTCGATTTTGTAGATAAGGCCATTGCTTTTCAGATCGTTCTCAATTTGAAATTTTTTGTATATTCAGACCACACATGGTTTGAAAATTATATGTATTTAAACTGTTTTGGCCTAGTTCAAACTACGATCGGGTCAAAACTTCAACCATTATTCAGATGAATTTTGGTCTAAAAATAAATTTTATTCAGACCGATTTTTGGTGGTCTGAATATAAAATTATTCAAATTAGGTTTTTCTAGACCAAATATCCAAATCAATAATGGTCTAAATATTTATTTTCGGAACGATTTTCACTACTTTCATACCATTTTTTTGGTTTGAATTAAAGGTGTTTACAGTAGTGGAAATTAGAAGTTAGGAACCAGTACTCTCATTTTGCCACTAACAAAAATGGCTTAAAAGGCCAAAATTAATCCCAGCGCAGAAGCTGGTTAACTAAAGGGTTAAGGTGTGAGCACTTATTTTGCGGTGTCAACCCTTTCATAATTTTCAACAAACTCCAACCAAGTCCCTAATATTTTGATGTGGATCTCACTTTTACTCTTATTAGGTTTTCTATATATATATATATATTTGGGTAAAGGAGAGATGGCATTGATACTTAACGTATTACAACCTTCTTGGAAACCATAGTCCCAATACCATTCGAATATAGTAAATTACAAGGTTTGGAAGACAGCAATTAAGAACAACAAAAAAGAGTCTGACTTTGCACCCCTTTTAACCCAACCATTAGCTACAGTGTTGGCTTCTCTAAAAACATGACTAAGCTGAAGGACGGGGATTTGAGTCATCATAGCCCTGTAATCAGCAATTAAAACACCAAGCGAGTGAAAAGTAGAGTTGGCAAAATCCAAGAGAATTTTAATAACCTTAGAATCAATTTCAATAAATAAATTAGAAAACCCCCTATCCACAGCAAGGTTGAGACCATCTCTCAAAGCCCACAATCTCGCCAAAAGACTAAACGTAAACCCAATGTTACAATAGAAACCTAGTAACTAATTCCCAAGCTCATCCTTAAATACCCTTCCCACACCAACATCACTGGGGTTTGTAAAAGCTAAACGCAAATAAAAGCTAAACCATCTGTGTTCAGCTTTATAACATAGAGAGGGACGACTCCATCCAACAAGAACAGTGATTGAAGGTTAGGTTTAAAGGAAGTATGATAAGCTTGGCCAATTTCATTGATTTTAGTCAAGATAAAATCTCTAGCCATGACAGTAGAGAAATTTTTTCCTTAATGAACCAATTGGTTACGAAAATACTAGAGAGACCAAATAATAAAGGAGAAAGAGGTACTCCATCCCCAATGGCTAAAAGTATAAGAGTACGTAGCATGAGCAAAAAGTCAATCATTAAAGTCCAAGTTCCAAAGCAGAGTATTTATGGGGTATGGAGTAAGAAGAGCCCACAATAATTTAGAGAAAAAGCATTCCCTAAAGATGTGATTAATAGTTTCAGGACGGTTAAAATTTTATTTTGGTTACTCTACTTTAATAAAAAATTTATTTTTAGTTTCTCTATTTAAAAAAGCCTCTTTTACACCTTAAAGTTTAAAATATGGTATTTTTTTAGTTCTTCCATTATTTTTTGCACAAGTTACACGTTAAATGACGGAATTTCAAGGTAGATAGATCGAGAGGGAACTATTTTAGCCCCTTTTTGGTCCTTCTACTTTTAAAAAAAGCTCATTTTTTATCCATCTACTTAAAAAAAAAAGCCACTTATTAGTCCTTTATTTTGGGATTTCTATTAAGATAATGTGTCATGCAAGAAAAAAAAAATGAATGGACTAAAAAAGGATCGAATTTTAAATTTTAGGAAACAAAAAGGGGTTTCCTTAAGTATAGGGATTAAAAAGAGGTTTTTGGTGAAAATAAGGGTCTTTTTTTTTTTTTAAGTTGAGGGACCAAAAAGGAGTTTTAACATTTTAGGAACTTGATGGCATCTTGGGCAAATATTTGACTCTATAAAACCCTAATTAAATAAGGTATCAAAGGTACGTAATCTACCATACTCTAACAACCATAAGAAAAATCAAACTCTAGATAAAGTATGAATATTCCAGATCTAGGACAAAGAACAATCACTTTGGGGGGGATACACTTTTGGCCAATTGATAGGCAAATTTAGATTTGAAGAGGCCATTGCCGGAAAAGCCCCAAATAAAAGTATTAGGATCAGCATAAGAGTTCTGGAAGCCATCCTATTCACAATATCATTAGGGAATGAGTGGGAGGTCAAATCCCGATCCCAATTCCTAGAAGGTAAACGTGCATCCTTCATAGAAACATCGAGGGAGTATTGCCGGAGTGGACCATAAACCATAGAATTTAAAGGGACATTCCCAACCCAAGCATCTTACCAAAAAGAAATTTTGTTAGCATTACGTGGGATCCATTTAACGCCTCCATCAATAACATGCTTCCTTGTATTAATGTCCTTAATCATAGGAGAGGGTTTTTGTAAGCTACTATTAGGATCTTAAATGCTAAATCTGGTCGAGAAAGCCGTCACCCAAATTTTATCATTCTCAGTGAGCATAAACCAATGGACTTTTGCCATAGCCACTTGATTAGCCTCCTTAGAAGAATGGAGACCAAGACCACTAGATTTCTTTGGATGAGTAATAGTATCCCAAAAAATGAGATTTGCTTTTCTTTTATCCTGAGTGGAGCCCTAAAGGAATTGACAAGAGATACTATCCAATTCCTTATGTGTTGCAGCTGGAAGAAACATGCCCTGCATGTAATAATTTGGAATGGAAGAGAGAATAGAGGAGACCAAGGTTGTCTTACCAGCAAGGGATAACATACTAGCTTTCCAACTAGAAAACTTACTGCAAACCTTGTCAATGATGAAGCTATAATCAACCTTAGAGATCCTTTTAGGGATGATAGGAACTCCAAGATATTTCCCCGAATAGTCAATTTTAGAAATTCAGAATATTACACACTTCACTCCTAATAGCAGATTAAGTCTTGGAGGAGAATAATATTTTGGATTTATTGAGGTTGACCTTTTCACCTAATTATTGACAGAAAAAATTCAGAACCTCTCTAAGAAAGGTAGCATTGGTCTTACTGGCTTTGCCAAAGAAAACCAAATCATCATCGAAGAATAAGTGGGAAAGATAGAGGGCTCTTTACCCTAGTTTAGTCCCTTTCTAACTCCCAAAATTAGAATAGCATTGTAACTTAAGTGATAAATATTTAATGCATAAGAGAAAAAGATAGGGGGAGATAGGATCCCTTTGCCTAAGACCTTGGAAGGTTGAAACTAATCAAAGATACCACCATTGATGATGATAGCAAAAGTCAAAGAGGAAATGCTAGACAAAATTAAATTTATTAGAGGAGAAGGAGAATTGAAAACATGAAGAGCCTTGTGAATGAATCCCTACGCAAGCCTATTATGATCCTTCTCTAGATCTAGCTTAACAATCATACCACCCAGACAACCCTTCCTTTTAGTAAAAGAATGAACAAGTTCTCTCAAAATAAGTACATTAGCCATTCCATTTCTACCTGGAATAAAGTAGGATCGGAAGGCAGAGATAAGGTTGCCAATCTCAAGACAATAATCTTGGTGACAACCTTGTAAACAATGTTACAGAGACCAATGGGATGGAATTGAGAGACCATTTTTGGATTAGGGATCTTAGGAATAGAAGTAATTAAGCTTTGGTTATAAGTACCATGACTGGCCACATTACAAAAAGCCATGCTGATTTTAGAACAGAGTTTGGGACTAATTAAATCCCAAAATTCCTGAAAGAAAGCTACATGAAGACCATTAAGTCTTGGGGCTTTCCATGCCTTCATAGATTTGGCAATTGACCAAATTTTAGCATTGGATGAGGGAGGCATGAGAAAGTCCCACTTAAAGCAATCAACAATGGTACCCCTAGCAATATCCACAAAGGAATCATGGAAGGAGTAAGCATGAGAAGATGTATAGAGATCCTTAAAGTAAGAAAAGACAATAGCCTGAATTCCAATAGGATCATAGGATCAAACACCCTAAGAGTCCTTAAGTCTCATAATTCTTTTATTAGAACAACACTTAATAGTAGATACATGAAAGAACTTGGTGTTCCTATCCCCATCTTGTATCCATTTGGTACAAGATTTAAGAAACCACAAGTCTTCCTCACATTTAAGGAGGTGTTGAATTCTTGAGTGAGCTCTTTCTTTAACTATAGGAGAAAATAATTATTTTTGAATTGTAAAAATCTTTGGATACCCAATCTCCTTTTTCTTTCTATGAATACAGTCAAGGGTGGATTTACTCCACATTCGAATAAAAGTTCTAAAATGGGTAGAGCACTCAAAAATAGAAAGATCAAAATAAGACCACTCAACAGCAACCAAATCCTTAAAAAATTCATGCTTCAACCAAAACTTCTCAATTTGAAAGGGTTTATTCCCAAAAGATAGGACGGCATAGTCAAGTGAATGAAGTGTAGGACAATGATAAGAAGAAAGCCTAGGGAGACAATAAACAGTAGCTTTAGGAAACTTAATCCTCAAAAACAGATTACTCTACACCTTATCTAATCTTTCCCGCATAAGATGATTAGAGTCTCTCTTATCAACCCAAGTGAATTTGGGCCGATTAAGTCCCAAATTAAGAAGATTACAAAAAGATATACATTTAGTATAAGCTTGGATTCTATATGAATGAAAGGGATTCCCTTTAAACTTCTCCGACTGAACTGTAATATCATTAAAATGACCAATAACTAACCAAAGACCATTGATGATCTAGGAGAATTCCTTCAAGTTATCCCAAAGCATACACCTGATTTTAAATTGAGGCCTAACATACACAGTAGAAAGATACCAATCAACACCTACAAGGTAAAGATGAGAACATACCTTAACTAATGCATGGATGATCTGAGAACCCTTTTTAAGGATATCATAAAGAAGCATGAGTCATCCCAAAAGACCAAAATCCCTCCAGCATAACCGTTTGCATCCATCAGCTCCCACTTAGGTAGACCTAAGCTACAAGCCACCTCCACAACCCTATCACCAACGAGCTTGGTTTCCATAATAACAAAAGACCAGGATTATGTTCATGAATAATCTCCATGGTATTCTTTTTAAAATCATTGTTAGTTGCTCCACGACAATTCCATGACAACTTTCATTGACCAAGCAATGTTACTGTAGGAATTTATGACTTAATGGCCTATCTCTTAGCTCTGGTGGACTGAGTCGCACAATATGTTCTTGGTTAGCATGCTCACTTTTGGGAAGTAGAGTGGGAGTACAGTTTGTATGTAGTGAGCTCTCATACAACATGGTGCCTTCTCATGCTGGATGATCAGATGTACAACCTTCAAACTTAATAAGGTGAGGGGCTAAAAAGAAGTTTTTGCCTTTTTTAGATGATTGGGGAAGTATTATATCTGAATTATAAAAAAAATTGATCAGTAATGTGTATGAAATTAATATATTTTAAGTATCATAGTAAATAATAAATATCGAAGTTTAAAATTATTTATTTAATTTATTTATTTAACTTATATATTATTTACTTTTATAATTAAAATTTTATATTTATTTATTATATTTAATATATATAATAATCATTGGCGGAGCCACATGTAGACCAAGGGCGGTGACCCCATGGGATTTGAAAAAAAAAAATACATAATTAATTTATTAATTATTATTATTAAAATTTTAAATATTGTATTTTTAATTGTTAAAATACATAAAATAAAAAAATCCAATAATAATGGACTCTTTTAGGAGTCCAAATATAATCTATATAATCCATTATCCATTTTAACAATTTAACAATTTATTATTATTTAAAACCCACCAATCTCAAGGCCCACAACTAAATTCTGTAGAAAAAGAAAAAAAAAAAAAAGAAGAAAAACAGATTCTCGTGTTTTTTATGCCATTTCTCCAGTATCCAACCTCACTATTCCAATGCCAATCTCCTTCAACCAATCAATCTCAACGCAACAACTTCAAAAACAGAAAAAAGAGAAAAAAAGAGACTCTGCCAACGGCCTGACGCAAGCAACTGCAACACTGCTCTCATCATTGGAAGCTTGAAGACAAAGGGACCACCAAAGCGCCACTAACTTCTTAGTAAAGACTACAAACAACGTTATCTCTTTTTATATGAATTATATATTGCCATATTGGGTTTTAACTTTCAAGTTTTGTAAATTTCTTTTATTTTATTTTAAAATTTTGTCTTACACTTGTTAATAGATATGTTCTAACAAAAAAAATTAGTGTACTCTCTCTGTCTCAAAATAATTAATATTTTTTTATTTAAAATTTATCACAGAATAATAGTCACTATTTTTTTTATTTTAAGGAAGATAAATAGTTTTTTTTTTTATGTTTTAACCCTATAATTATCTCTTAACTTTAATTATTTACCTTATGATTGAAGTAGATATTTATTTTTAGTTATTTTTTAAGTATAAAGTAGGTAAAGATAGCACTTGCGGCCTTAACCGCGATGGAAGTGCACCAACGCCCTTGGCTTCTTTGTCAAGGGTTCAAGCTGCCAGTGCAGCTGTCTTGTAACTAATCCCCCATCCCCCATATTTCTCACTGGTCAAAAAAAAAAAAGTAGGTAAAGATAGAAATTGTTTTCAAATCCTTCATTTGAAGATAAAACAAAAAATCTATTATTCTAGTATAGAGGGAGTAATATTTAAGTAATGAACTTATTGATATTTTATTATCACAAAAAATTATATAATTTCCTTTTAGAATTTAGAGTTGTTGAGATTACAAATAAAATTAAATATTATGGTAATATTGAAGTTATATGAAATAAAATTGGATTGGAGTAAAAAATTTTGAAAAAAAATATAAGAACCCAATAAAAGGAAAAACCTTGGATATAGTCATATAGAGAAAAGCAATAAGAGGATAAATTAGTATAAAAAGAAGACAAACTAGTATAAAGTATAATTAGCTTGTAAAAGGGAAAAAAAAAAGTGAAAACAACAACAATTTTTACAATTGTGAAAACAAGAAAGAGCATTTTCTATGGCAAGTTAATTATTTTGGTGGTTATTTTTTCAGTTTCTACAGCAATAATAGAAAGAGCATATTTTGTCATGAAAATTGTGAAAATGAAACTTTGTAGTAAAATGAAAGATAAATTTCTTTCAAACTCTTTGATTTTTATATTGAAAAGAAAATAATTCAGTCATTTAGTGTAAACTTTATTATAGATAAATTTTGTAACATGAAGACTCATCGAATATTATTTTAATTTATGATATAAAAGTAAATTTTTAAAATTATAATGTATTATTTTAAGACTTGAAAAGTCAGCCCCCAACTAAAATTCTTGGCTCCACCAATACTGATAATAATAATAATAATTTTTAAAAATAAAAATAATAAAATACAAAAAATAAAAATAAAAATGAAAAATTATTGAAAAATCGGTTTCGGTTTTGGTTTTGAATCGAAACCGATTTTGAATTAACCAAAAAAATTTGGTTTTAATTTTGCAAACCGAAATTAAACCGAAATTGTTATAAGCTAATCGATTTGGTTACTGATTTTTATCAATGAATTCAGTTCGGTTTTGGTTTTTATTAAATAAATATTAATTAATTATTTTTTAATAATAAATTATATTTTATCACATATTTTATCATATTTTGTTATATTTTATCATATTTTAATATATTTTATCTATTTTATCTTATTTTCGGTTTTATTTTCGGTTTTTAGTTTTTAAAAAACTTAACCAAAATCAAACCAAAATATATTTGGTTAATATTGAAACCAAAAAAATAAAACCAAAAACTATTGAAACCGAACCAAATTCATTTTTTCGATTCGGTTTTCGGGTAAACAATCTGTTCGGTTAAAAAATGCCCAGCCCTATTTGAAGCTAACGGAGACACGCATCCGAGTGGGATCACTGCGTGACATGACACATTGCTGGACTATTTTTTATGAGCTGGCCGTTTATTTTGATGATCAGGCGAATAACTCAGTAAATTACCAAAAACTCAGTCAATTTTGGTGGGCTAGACAAGAGAAAGAAATGGGAATTTTTAAAACCTTAATTTTTTTATTAACTTAATCCGGGGGTAAACACAATAAAAACTATATATTCTTTGATTTGATAGATGATAAAATCTCAAGATTTGCTCCTACATAACTAGCAGTTGGTGTTTTTCTGAATAATCGGGCAAATCTCAAGGTTTTGTTATTAGATTAGTCATCAACGTTATTTTCACCTTTTTTATTTATATTAATTTGAAATAGTGTGAAAGTCATGATTTTTCTACTATAAATAATGTAGAAAAATTAGTTGGTGATGCTCATAGGGTTGGTGAGGTTTATAATGAGAGTATTAATGGTGTTGACATAGGAGACATCACTCACGCTATTTTTGAGTATCTTGACCAGGGAGAAAAAAGTGTCGCTGTAGATGAATACAAGGATTCAGATGGGTCTTTGTGACATTTTGAGCTCTAGATTTTCCAACTGATGATAAGTAAAAGATGAAGATGAAGAAGTGCGCAGCAGCTGGCACAAAAGCGAAAGAAAGTAGCTTCATTCTCCAATTCTACCCAGCACACCAGCCTTGGGAATAATATGGAAACAGTCTTTTGATCAAAGTAGTCAATACCGTACCGGCAGGCGTATCGGTTTTGTTACTGGAACGGTACGTACTGGATACCGAAATTTTTCACGTACCGTTTTGGATTTATCGTTATAAAAAAATTTTATGAAAAATTTGGGGGAGAAGTTGAAGAAAAAAAACAAGAAAAGGACTCAATTGAAAAAATTAAAAAACTAAGGATGAAATTTACTAAAACAAACTCATAAGCCTAGCCCAATATTGAGCAGGCCATCAAAACCCAAATTTAACAAAACCCTAGTTTCCTCTCTTTAAAAGGAGAAGGATGAGGTGCGGCTGCCAAAGTGCCAAACCCAAAAAAAAAAAAAAAAAAAAAAAAATTGGGGGAGAAGTTGAAGAAAAAAAACAAGAAAAGGACTCAATTGAAAAAATTAAAAAATTGAGGATGAAATTTACTAAAACAAACTCATAAGCCCAGCCCAATATTGAGCATCCCATCAAAACCAAAATTTAACAAAACCCTAGTTTCCTCTCTTTTAAAAACAGAAGGAGGAGGTGCGGCTGCCAAAGTGTCAAACCCAAAAAAAAAAAAAAAAGGAGAAAATAGAAAAAAAAAACTTGATTTTTCTCCCTTCTAATCCACCATCGCCACCATAGCCTCCGTTCTTTCACCTCGGAATCTCAGATCTTCACCATCCCTTTACTGATCTGGCTTTGTTTTTTTGTTTTGTGTGGGTTTTTTTGGTTTGTTTGTTTGTTGTTTTTTGTTCTGTTCAGTGCAGATCCGGTGGCCTTTTTTCTCCTTCGACGGATCTGTGGCAGGTGCGCGAGAGCTGCCGGATCTAACACCCACCGCGGCTCTCCTGCTGGTTCAAGGGACTGCCGCCACCTGATTGGGTTACCGCTTGGATATCCTGCCGCCACCCCCTGGCTGGGGATTCTTCTTTTTTTTTTTTTTTCCTTCTTGCATAATGTACCAGTCAAATTTTGATGTACCGAACGGTACCCAAAATTTCGGCCAGTACACCGAAATTTGACCGATACACCCAAAATTTGACAGAAACAAAATCTTAACTTATTTCGTTTTGGTTAACCTTTTAAAACTGATACATACCGATCGTACGGACCGATACGGTACGGTATTGACTCCTTTGCTTTTGATTCTCCCTAAAATAATTGGCACTGACAGCAGTGGGGCAGAACCGCAGGGGTTACGGCCGCTGGGCGTAATGTTTAATTTGGTGGATAAAAATCACTAATAAACTACTGTAAACTATTAATATAATTCATTATATATATAATAATTAAAAAAATTTATCAAATAAAAATATTTTATAAAAATTTTATAAATAAAATTTAATTATTATTCATATAAATTATTAAATTTCATTAAAAGTTTTGTTAAAAAATTAAAATATGAAATTAAATTTACTATAAATAAATAAAAAATACTAATTAATAAATTAAAATTAATTAAGAAACGAATATTAATTAAAATTAATTTAAAAACTAATATTTTCACACTGTTTAAGAAAAAAGACTCTTGAAAATTTAGTAGCCTTAATATTTTTTATTGGACAATAACTACACTAATTAGGCTCAAGTATGCTTTTAGTTTTCTACCTTATAAAATTTAAAGTTTTCAACTCTTTACTTTATACTATAAAATTTTTAACCTCTGAACTTAAAAATTTTAAGATTTTAGCCTCTACACTAATAGAATCTGTTGACCCTCTCTTAAGATGAAAATAAAATATTTACATGATCAGTTTTTAAAGATTAAAAATATAATAATTTAGTTTTAAAAAAATATAATAATTAGTAGATGATATATCACATAAACGAGAATAGTATTAGATATTTACAATCAAATTAAATGATTAGCTCAATCTAAAGAAATAAATCTAATTAAGATTAAATAAAAATTTTTTAATTGTATTTCTCTGGTTTCTTGAACTTTCTATCTTAATTCAACTAAATAAATTTTCTCTAATCACAATCATAATTTTTTCTTCAAATTGAGTTAATCACTTGATTTGATTATAGATATTTAATATTGTTCTAGTGCATGTAAGAAACTCATCTATTAATTTTTTTTAGTTTACTATTTTTTTTAATTTTAAAACTTTTAGAACTAAATTGTTACATTTTTTAATTTTAGAGAATTGATTTTATAAATATTTTACTCTCATTTTAATAAAGAGTTAACAAATTTCCTTAGTTTATGGGTTAAAATCGTTAAACCTTTAAGTTTAGGGTTTAAAAACTTCATAATATAAGGTAAGAAACTAAAAGTTTCAAATTTAATAAGATAAGTAACTAAATATATATTTTAGCCCACCAGTTGATGACAATTAATGGGCAAAATCCCCTCTTAAGCCTTTAGATTTACTCTAAATTGATACATGACTTCATAAACTAAAAATAGTACAAATAAACCCTACAACCCCTTGAATGATATAAATTAGCATTCAAATTTTTGAAAGATGCAAATTAACCTTCGTCATTAATGGTCCAACACATATGACCTCACCACGACTATTATTTTCCTTCACTTGATCCTATCTTTCTACAAGAATATTGATATGAATCAAATGAATATGATAAAATTTTTACCACTTAAGGTGTCTCTTGGTTTATGTCAATATTAACATGAAAAAATAAAACTAAACGCAAGGGCAAATGACAGTGAGGTCACATGCTTTGCAATGTTATAATAAAAGTTAATTTACATCTTTCAAAAAAGTTAAAAAATTAATTTGTATCATTTGATGAGTTTTAAAACTTATTTCCACAGTTTTCAATTTAAGACCTAACGTACTAGTTTAGAATTCAGAATGAGTATAACAAGGCTTAGAAAAAAAGAAGTTTAGCCTAACTAATTATATATATATATATATATATATATGGAATTTGTTAATTTCTACTTATAAGGTGTAATTATTATACTTTTTATTATTAATTTACATAAAAAAATAAAAATTGACTTATATTTTATTAGTTATTTAATTAAATTGTTTCAAATAACATTAATGTTAAAAATAAATTTTATTTTTTAAATTTTTTTATACAAATTAATAATAAAAATATATAATAAATATACCTTTAATTTATATTCTAAAAACACACATTAAAAAAAAAACCCTATATATTATTTATAATTGAGAACCCGGTGCCTGCCCTAACAAAGGCCCCTACCCTACTCCTAGCAACCGTGACCATACCTGTCCTTAATCAATTACAGAAATGTGAAGCATCTTTCTCTTCTTTATTTTTTATTTTTTATTTTTATTTTAGGGTAGTAAGAGCATGTACTATGGAAAGGATAAAAAAAAGTTTAAACTACCATTAGATGGCTCAGTTATTAAGGCCATAAGTTCCTGAATTGCATCCTTTCACTTCCAAGTGAAGCAGTGTTTCATTTCACAAAACCAAGCTATTAACTTCTTTTCCTGCATTTAAAGCTACAGCGTCAAACCGTGCAGCAAACCGCGCACGTACGAAGAAGACATTCTAGCCATTTCTATTGTCAGCAACAACTTCATCGTGGGTTGACCAATTTACCACATGATCCATATTTCCAACTGAGGCAGATTTCGGAAATGTGTCTGTTGCCTTACGATTTTTATGGCTTTCATTTTCAGGAGATTTACTCTTTGCAACTATCTTAAAGTCACTACTAAAATTCAAGCTTTCAGTAACATGCTTCCATATTACTAAAAGTGCCTCTCATGTTGTTGAAGGACTTTTAACAACATAATTTTTGTTGGTAGAAACATTGTTGGATAAGCCTTGCTGGTTGATACATCACCAACAAGCAAATTGTTACTAATACATCAGCAACATAATGTATATTACTGAAAATATAGTTTCAGCAACGTGTTTAATGTCGGTGAAATTATTCACTGGAATCCGACAAAAGTCATTGGTAAGTGGTGAAGAGTTTTCAATAACTTAAGGCACGTTGTTGAAAACATGCTTTTAATAGCATGACTTATGTTGTTGAAAATCAATGGTAAACCAGCAGTCGGAGGATGAGAATAAATTTAACTCCATTTTTAACAACATAGGCCATGTTGCTGAACATAGGCCATGTTGCTGAAAGCATATTTTCAGTAACATGGCTTATGTTGCTAAAAGTTAAGAGGAGTGTATATACCTCACTTTTCAGCAACAAAAATTATGTTGCTGATAGTGCATTATCAGCAACATTGTTGCTGATAGTGAGGTAAATAATACATTAATTTTATAGTATTATTATTACATTATTTAAATTTGAAATTCACTTTTTTTTATAATTACCAAATATTAAAATTTTTAATATCTCATATCTCACATATAGTATAAATATTTATTATTTCTATATTATTAAATTTAAATTAAATAACTTAAGTTAATTAAGTCTAATTAAGTATCTTACCAAATTTAAAATTTTTATTTTGTTAAGAATTACCTACAAAACAAACAAAATAATAAAATTGTTAGTTATTATATATAAATTATTTATAAATATATTAACTTTCAAATAAATTGATACATATTTAATAATATAATATTTATAAAATATTTGAGAATTGGTGGAATTTATTTAATTAGTGATATATATGAAAATTTAATGCTAACAAAAAAAAATACAATTAACATATTGTATAATGGATGAAAATGGGTGAACAATTATATGGAGGACGTCTTTGTGCTACCAAAAAAAAAAAAGGATGGGAGATGGATAAGGAGATGGAATTGAGCAGGAGAAGTAAGTGAGAAGATCTACAAGACACATGGGAGATGGATGGGAATGGGGGAATATATAAAATTTTCAGCAACTTTCAACAATACAACTCATGTTGCTAAAAGTTTATCGCCTTTTTTAATTTTAAATCCATCACTCATTAGCAACATGTATGATGTTGCTAAAATTTAAAATACAACTCTTCCGCCACACTCTATACACTCTATTCAATGATTAATTTTAATGGTTAAATATCATTTTTGTCCCTCTACTATAGGAAAAAGTCATTTTTTAATCCATGTATTGAAAAAATATCGTTGCTAGCCCTTAAAATTTAAAATTCAATTCCTTTTTACCTTTATCTTCTTCTCTTTTCTATCTTATCCTCCCCTACCTCCGGTTTTTTTTGTTTTTTTTACCTCTACAAATCTACAGAAGCTAGGTCGTGGAACCCAACAATTGGGTTCCTCATAGAACCCTCCTACCTTCGACTTTTTTTTTTTTACCTCTGCAGATCTGCAGAAGTTGGGTTCTGTAGAACCCAGAAGCTGGGTAGTGGAACCCAGCAATCGGGTTCCTCGCAGAACCCTCCTACCTTCAGCTTTTTATTATTATTATTTTTTACCTATGTAGA
>BPVZ01000342.1:2048-14747 GCA_020521535.1 Rubroshorea leprosula | reverse complement strand
TTAATAATTTATATGTTTTAATAATAATAATTTAAAATTAAAAAATAAAATACTAAAAGATATTGTCTTATAAAGTATTAGGGTGTATTCACGGCTGGTTTCACTGCACGTTCAAATAATTTTTTTCTAACCATCTTGGAGAAAGCATTTTTATGTTAGTTTGATATATTTGAAAAAATTAATTTTTAAATATTATAATTAATTATTTAAAAAATTATAAATTAATAAAATATTAATAAAATTATCTACCTTAACAAAAATGTAAATGGTAATAACCACTCACCAATTGCCATATGTAATAAACCCCTTGATAGAGTGTTTTTTGTTTTTGTTTTTCTTTTCTTTTTTTTTTTCAATTAGTACAAATTGAGAGATAAAAACTGAAATTACTAAATTTTAAAATTTAAACTTTTAGATATCATCATGATTCTTAAAAAAATCATAAGTATTGGGCTAAAATAATAATTGACTTTGATAGAGCTCGTCTTTGACAGAATAGAAGGACAAAGGATCACCCAAATTCAACTTTCCAATCAACTCTAAACCTCCCATGGTATCATTCTTATTAACATCATCAAGCGTAAGTTTGAATGCCTTAATCCTATTAGCATGCAGAGATTCTTTAAAAATGGTCAACATAAATAGAACTTCCACTAGCCCATCTGTAGTCTTATATATTATTGTTTCAACTATCATTAAATGGTTAAATTACAAAATAAAAAACTCTTTCATAAACTCAAGTTAACTACATTTTGTATGCAGAATAATTTAACAGCTCCAGTGAACCCCTAATATTGGGGTATTTCCATGAAATGATTCTTGTTTACTGTCTGAGTGATATAGCTACCAAGGGGAAGGAAAACACATCTCCAGTTACACTTCAATGGGTCATATTTCTGAATGCTTAACATTCTACACCCAGGAATATTTCTCAATGCAAAAATTCAAAGCAATCTGCACCTTATTAATTCAGCAGATGCAAAAAGGTATTTTCTTCTATAGACACCAGTTCCTCCCTAGCGTATACTCCTACATATTCAGAAAATTCAGTGATGTGTGAAATTCTAGTTGGTGGCAAAACAATACACAACTCAGAAATCCAGTAAGAGGCAATCACTGAGCTTCCTCTCGAGTCCTTAGCTCCATCTAGTGCTGCAGCTTTGGCTCTAGGAAGCCACAGCTCCACCAGAGTCCCCCTTCAGCAAGTGCCACACCACCACCTCCAGCAAGAGCATCGGAAGCACATTGCTCGGTGCCCGCTCTCTTTTTGGAGGTAGGTTGTTAACTCTATGAGGGAACTCAACGTGAGGCTCACTCATACTGCAAAGAACGCTAAACGAATTTCTGAGTTTGCTGTAGCAGTTGTCGTTCTTCTTGCAGCTTTGAATTTTTTTCTCTGGGAAGAAGGCATTGCTTAAAGATTCAGAAGTGCTGCTGTGGCTCTGTGAATTGGAGTCATATGGTGTTGTTGCAACTGTTGAAATTGACTTGGAGTCGGTTGCAAACATAACAACTGATATATTGGCTGTAGTACGTGGTGTGGCATGTGCTAGAGGTGGTGTGTAAAGACAGAGGAAAAAGAAAACCCCAAAAAAAAAAAAAGGAAAGAAAAAAAAACATAATCATGTTACATGGAATTACAAACAATCCTCTAGCTTTGAAGTATATTACTACATGATAGGAATGACATCCATGAGTTACAAACACTGCAGCCTTATTGCGTGCCAATATTTTGATATCTCGTTCAGTTTACATACAGAGAAATGATCAAGACATAAAGGATTCGAATGACAGAAATTCACACAATTTCAGTATCCACTTTATTGAGCTAGAAAATATGTGGCAGAAGGCAAAGCAGGAGAAGTGACAAAATGGAGCTTTTAAGGAAAAACATCTCTCACCTTCCTTCCGCAATAATGTCACTGAATTCGGTGATGTTTAATGGAGAAGGCACCAGCTCTATCCCTGGATTAAGACTGTTCTTGTTCTTGTTATCACTGTGCTCAGATCCAGTAGAAGGTGTGTTTTCAGCCTTGATGCTGGCTGTTATGTCCTTAAAATCCAAGTCAGTTAAATAACTTGGTTTTGATGCATCAGGGCTCACTTCGATATCCCCAACAAGCATAGCTATAACCCTTGACATGGCTGGTCGCATCATTGGTGATGTTTGCGTGCACAGGAGTCCCACTCTTATCACTCTTAAAGCTTCATTTTCATCAAAATCCACTAGGGTTGGATCCACCAGACCAAGACATTGGTTGCTTTCATACAGAGTCCATGCCTAGAAACATTGTATAAGTAAATCTCATGCACAAGGAATGTGTCTATAAAGAAGGAAAAAAGAACAGAGTTTCTTTCTTTACCCATTCAAGAAGGTAGATCTTGTCAATCTCCTGGCTGTTGTCAGAGTTTGGTCTTCCACTGACGATTTCCAAAGCAACAACACCAAAGCCAAATACATCTGCCTTCTCAGTGAGGTGGCCACGCATTGCATACTCTGGTGCCAAATAGCCACTGCCAATATTGCAACTAAGCTATTAAATTTGCATGTTCAAGGTTTATTGAGATGATTTCTCTATCTATGATACTAAGTCTCTGGATTCCATTGATGGTTTGATGCTATGAAACCTAATAACATATACAAGCTACAATGTAATGCAAATAACCATTTAGATACTCTTGACATAGTGATTCAAGGAGCTTACATGGTTCCTGCAACACGGGTACTTATGTGTGTTTTCTTGTCATCATATAGCTTTGCCAATCCAAAGTCAGATATTTTTGGACAGAGCTCAGCATCAAGCAAAATGTTACTTGCCTTCACGTCCCTGTGTACGATCCTCAGCCTTGATTCCTCATGAAGATAAGCTAGTCCCCTAGCAGTTGCCAGGCAGATACTGAAGCGGGTTGGCCAATCAAGATGCAAGTCTTTATTTCCTGCATATGTGAGGCAAGAAATGTTATGGAGAGTGATTAATTTGCTGAAGAAATGAATCCAGATGCAGATATGTTTCATTTTCCAGGATAAAGGCTAGAAGGGAGCAAATAACTTGTTCAGTCATACCAAAGAGTGCTTGGTCTAGGCTTCTGTTCTCAAGATACTCATAAACAAGGAGGCGTCTCTTTCCTTCTATGCAGCATCCGTACAGTTTAACAAGATTGCGATGTTGCACCGCTGATATGGTGGCAATCTCAGTAACAAATTGACTCTTCCCTTGGTGAGATGCTACTGAGAGCTGCTTCACAGCTACTACCCGCCCATCATAAAGTTTACCCTATAATGTATTTAAAGTGCTTTATTTAGTAACATTGTCATATAAATCTTCTATTTCATTAAAAACAGACTTTAGATTTTAAGCCAGTAGCTTACCTTGTATACTGGACCAAATCCCCCTTCTCCTAACTTATTTGAGGGACTGAAGTCATCTGTTGCAACTCTCAACTCAATATAACTAAAGGTGTCTGGTCTGGGTCCTATTCCAAGAAGCTCTGCAAATTCAAGAGAAGAAGTTGGAATAAAATCTACTGATGAAATAGGAGATAATTATATAATGTTGAAATTTTACGAACACTGGTCCTAGGATTCAGCATCTCAAGTTTAAAGGTCATGGGCCATGGGCCAGTGTATAATTTCTATTTCCCTTTTTTGTTTGTCCTTTTCATATAATTAATCAGAAAATTGATAAGTAAATAAAATAAGAGCAGAGTCTATACCAGAAGCCTCAAGATATGTTCTATATGAGAGAACAAAACCAGAAATCAACAACTCATAATATTCAAGTTTACTTCCTATATATAAAATTTGATCTTCTGAGCACCAGGAATATTGGTCCCATGTGAATGCATCGCCACAAGATAGAGCAGCAACATTGTCAAAGAAGTTGAAAAAAAAGAAAAAAATAGTTTCTCTCCATCAAGGGATATCAATTCTCTTAGCCAACCTGCCAAAAGTAATACTAGAATATCTCTTCCTTTAAAAGCCCGTCTGTCCACCCTTGTAATAAAGAAGAAAATAATTGTCTTAAGATCAGTAAGAGCTTAACCTAGAACTTGGTTTGGGGAGCCTAGAATTACAATCAGCAGCAATGAGGCCAGATCCACCCAGATTCACCGTAGCATATTAACATGAATCAGTTTTACAAATAATATCATTACTAATTAACTACTATTGCACTTTTTAGAAATCTTACCTTCCTCATCATCATCTTTTCTCCATCTCAAGTAGAAGGCTACAAATGTCAATATCAAGGTTAAGGTGACAACCCCGACAGGAACTGAAACACCAACAATCATCCCAGTCCAATTCTCTTTTGCCGGTGTGAAATCTGATCAACAGGTTTTAGGCATTAGCAGTGGCAAACAGAGGTTCACATGACTTAAGATTTCAAACAAAGAATCTTTTGTCATCTCATTTCTTACTTGATACCACATTGATTGCTGAAATGGATGATCCATAGTAACCACGTTCTGGTATGCAGCATGTTCCTTTACCAGCCCAGAATAGGTGAATTTCAAGATAGTTCTCTGTCACGATAGCATTGAAATTCTTTGTGATTGCTCTTTCAACCCCACCTGCTGCTTTTGATATGTCAAAATCCTTCAATACGATGGTTCCCTGGGAACAGTTGATTATGTTTAAAATCTGAAAATGTAAAACTTAAGTTTACAAATTTGTAATTTTAGAAACATTTGTTACATAGAGGGCTTGAATAAAATGATCCATAAATGCAATCGGGACAATGGTTTACAATTTTTATGGGAATTTTACCTGAATATAAATGTCGAAAATTCGCCTTCCCAGACTCTTCCAAGTTTGTGTGCTTCGATCATCAAAAGCTGTTTCTGCAAAAAGCAACTTAACTGTATAAGGTCCATTCTCTAGGCCTAGGCCATAGTATCTGAGTGATCCAGGGGATATCCTCGAAGATTGAAAAAGCTCCGGCGAGTTTGTGTATCTCACTTGTGCTGAGGTGTTTTGCACATAGGTTATATTCTTTCTGTCGGAAAACAAACCTACATTGCTAACTGCCCATTTCTCAGTACTGATTACATTAAATGATGCTGTGCCAAGAGACGAGTTTTCAGCCTCATATTTTATGCCATCAGCAGTCATCTCTGGGCCACCACACTTGATTGAGAATTTTGTATCTGCCAACATCAATATTTAAATATGCTTGGCAAGTTACTCAAGAACAATAATTAAAATTCCAGCAACAGAAATTTATAGCCAGTAGGTTACTGAAGTTGTCATTCTATAACAGGTTAAAAACAGCATGTAAATTTTGACTCCTTTCAAGTTCTAGCAGGACAAACTTAAAGCCCTTTTACAATTGCCATTGATGCATGCATATTTCAATTGGCCAAGCTCAGAATTATTGATACTGGGAAAGTAGGAATGGAAAATTTGTCACTGAGAGTCTAAGAACACTCTAAAATACAATTGTCAAAGCCCTTTCCCTCTACTAGAAGTTTCTTTCTGTGATTCCAGCATAATGCCAAGTATAAGCTATCTCAAGGCAATGCAGCAGATAAACAAAGCCTAGATAGGAATTAAACACTAGCAAAAGAAGATTACAGTGTGGAGAGTTCCTGTTGCACTGGAAGCTTCTTTGAAGGCAATGCAGTCCTGGTAAGAGACTGAAAAAAAAATAAAATAGTAACTTGTTATTGCTATTATATATATTAAAAGAACTTCCACTGTGCAAATAATTGCAACCAATTTTCTTATGCCTTTAGGTTAAGGTGGATAGAAGAGTAAAACTCGACAGATACTTAAGAACTACAACTCACCTTATGTTTGACCTGCTAAACGTGAAGTTGTTGGCTACTAGATTCCTATATTATACGAAGCGACAACACAAATGAACATCAGTCATAGCAGTTGTAACAATCCTACATTCATGAATTTAAAGTGACAGATACTCTGTATAGAAATGATATACAATACATAGGTGTGTAGTACATTACTATGTGGTTCTTGATAATCAAGAAGACTTCCAGAGGACTTTTAGTTGGGTATTGTAATTTAGGTCATCAGCGGAAGTTAGGTACCAAAATGAGAATAAAACTGGGTCACTGGCTCTGACAGGGATTTAATGGAGATGGTCGGGGTAGATCTTTAACTTTTTTCTTTCATTCATGTTGCATTAATAATATGACATCAATTAAAAGAAAAATAAGCTTAAGCTACATACAGTTGTATGTTTGCGTCCACCCATGAGGGAAAGCTTCCAGAGAGAAAATTGTAAGATAAATCTCTGCATGAGAAAGTAGTTAAAGTACAATAGCAGAAAGTTAGCAGAAGTTATTGATTCAAATAAAGAGAATGCTCAGAATGTTATGGCTTACATATTCATTAGGTTTTCACTCTTTTGGCTAGGGATGGTACCAGACAGACTATTATTTCCAAGAAACCTGGACATTGACAGAATATAATACATTCAATTATTATTATTTTTTTCTTCTGATGGTTAATACCATCAGATTATTGGCATTAGGTTGACCAGAAAAAACTAAGATGAAATTGACATAAATCAAGATTTTGAAGCATCTTCTATGACTTTACAAGTATGTAAGAGGACTTATGTTGAACAAAGCACTTGGAATTTGGCCTGTCAAGTTATTGAAACTCAAATCCCTGGTAAAGAAAAAGGAATTAAATTAATATGGGAAATGGAAATTAATTTCATACATAACATATTCATCAGGCAAAGTGTGAACATATCTTACAGTTTTTGTAAAGATTGGAGTTCTCCAATATCAGATGGAATACTACCAGTAATTAGTGCATTTCTTAAAATTCTACAGGAAAATAAAGAACAAAAGAAAAAAGTAAAGTTTGTTAGTCAATTAACTAATAAAACAAACACAACAAAGAGAAAAGAAGATACAGGTTTCTGTACATGATTAAGGAGATTTTACTTACAAGTCAGTTAAATTCTTTAAATTTCTAACGAAATCAAGAGAAGAGCTCACATTGGATAAACCATTGATTCGCCTGCATGATTATATAAGAGAATTGAAGAAGTTAGCCACTATAAATACTTTCAGAATCGTGCATGCAGAGAGAGAATAAATGGTAAGTGAATAATTACTTACAGAGAATTTAGAGAGGTTAATTTAGAAAAACTGGATGGTATAGGACCTTCGAAGGAGTTCCCTTCAAATCTCCTACAAAAATATTTTGCAGGCTAATCAAGAAAGAACAAACTAGATATATCTCACTGTTGAAGAAATGAAGCAAAACTAATTAAAAAATAATGCCTTTAAAAGTTGAATAAGAAGTATTTGTAACTTACAGTGATGTAAGCTTTTTCCAGTTGCCAATGAAATAAGGTATCTTGCCTGTGAAAGAATTGTCTGATGCCCACCTAAAATCCAAAAAGGCTCTCTGTTAATGACAGGGTAAGAGAAGATGATTTTGAGATGCTCCAGAAACATAAGCAGACAAATAAATACAGCTTAAGATCCCAGGGACTTTGTTACATGGTTTGCATGTTTACTAGGTTAACAAATGTTGAGGGAATTTCACCATCAACTCCACAGCTGCTAATGTAACTGCACATTCATAAACCAAAACTGTTTAGTCTCTGCTGATATGCTTCTTCCTACACAAAATTATTGAGCTACAAAGAACTAGAAGAAAGTTATAACTCACAGTTGTTCAAGTTTGACTAAATTACCAAGTTCTGGTGGGAGCCTTCCAGAGAAATTATTTAAAGCAATTGATCTGCATGAAAGAATTCAAATAAAATATTTTTATGGAGAAAGAGAAACCATTAAAATTGACATGGGGTTTTATTTGAACCTATCACAAGTTTGGTCCTTGACTACCATATTGCATCGCTACTTTGCATCAGACATAAAAAAATGTGAGTACCTCAGGACCCGTTGGAAACCATTTATAGGAAAAGACCCAAATCACTCAAATTATCTACAGTCCCTCACATTTCTATCAGAGGTAGTTGAAACTGATACTGATTTTGAATACCTGAAGTTATTTATTTTCCCTTCTGGAATTCATCAATTCAGTGTATATCAGAATTTAGAAGTATAGTTATTATTATGAGAGGTTGTTACATCAACTAGTAAGCACTGACAAATAATTTTACATAATAGAGTTGTGGCTGTCTCCCCTTCCTGTTTGACCATCACCCCTCACACACAAAATCTCTCCAGACTTTCAGATCTGCTCAACATAATATATTGAATTGATTTTTCATTTTATACAAAAGGCACTTTCCTAATGCCCAAGGACCAAACTTGTCCATTATGTAACTTAGAGGCTACAAGTGTGTGGTAGAACAGAACCATTTGATGCTTTATAAAGGCAAATAAAAAAAATTAAAAATTAAAAATTAAAAAATCAATGCATTATGACGACAAAGGTAGAATTTCTTCAGGTCTTACAGCACAGTTAGCTCCTTAAGATTTCCAAGCTCCTTAGGAATGGGCCCAGATAATGCATTTTGGGCAAGAGCCCTTGACACAAAAAACATAACCCAGAAAATTACGAGTGGCTTCTGAAATAAGTTAGCAAAAATAACACACCAAATTCAATGAGTTTTACCTACAGAATAAGCATGATCACCATAATCAGAAAATAAGTGAGATGGATTGATAGTAATCACTGTAAATGATGGTTTTTAATGCTGGTAAATGAAACACTGAAATAAACACAAAGTGCTTTGCTTTGAAGATCTTTAGCACTTCAATGATTTAGCTTCATAATCAAGGGTCAATGACTCTTTTTTATAAAGTAAGATGTAATTAGCAGGTTGATACATGTATTCTAGATGGTAAAGAGATTTAACCACTAGAACCAAAAGTCAGAAAAACTATGCGTGGAAATCTCAGAAGTTTGATAAAAGCTATCTATTAAAGTAAAGTAAAATGCTCTCATAAGACCACCAGAATCCATGCTTACAACACCCGCAATGTAGATAAATTCCCAATCCATGCGGGCAAGGGACCGGTTAAGTAATTTTGATCGATCCACCTGCATCATCAAACAATGAACAATTCAGTAGTCAATACTCTTAAAAACTCTCCAAGAAAATGCTAAAACGTCATTTTCCACTAGCAAAAGAAAAATTAGAAACCATACAGTAAGGTTAAGAATTTGAAAGCCAAAAGCTCCTCCGTTAACACCTTTTGTCTGTTCAGTGCATACACTCTCCTGGGAAAATGAACAAACAGTTAGAGTGAAACTTCACAACCGATCAAAAGTTTGAAAAAGAACTGAATGCGCTCGCCAGAGCAGCAAGAGACGGAGAGAGTACAGTCTGGTGATATGACAGGTAGTAGCATTGTTGAAGGTGCAATCGCATGTGATGGATGGATTGTTGGAAGGATCTGAGAAAACGTCAATATCTTGGCTCAGAGCAGGTCCGGTGCATGGTTCGCCGCTGATATTCCAGGAGTCCACCCCCTGTATGTCCCATTGTTGGAAGATTGAGATCAATGCTCTCACTGCATCAAGATTCAAGAAGTTAAACGTCAAAATGCTTTAGGTTTGTGCAGGTCTTTAGATGAAGCTGAAGATGATCTAATTTTGTTAGTTCTTTTACGCGGGCTGGGATTCGTGCGCATGACTAAATTCATTTTGGGCCTTTTACGA
The DNA here is from genome assembly GCA_020521535.1 of Rubroshorea leprosula. NCBI lineage: Eukaryota > Viridiplantae > Streptophyta > Magnoliopsida > Malvales > Dipterocarpaceae > Rubroshorea > Rubroshorea leprosula. The sequence goes on along the minus strand of BPVZ01000342.1, from coordinate 5,128 downwards.
GCAGAGGCCACTGTAATGGTTGGCCTCACGGAGTCCCGTGGGCTCAGCGATTTTAGAACTCCCAATAAATCTAATTCTTCTAAGACAGACTAACAACTCTTTTTTTCATTTTCTGCTTTTGGGTTTCGCACATTTGAAAATGATCCTTTCTAATTTCTTAACTCCCCCATGTATGTGATGCGAATTAAACAAACAAAAGTAAATCTCACATACATGGACACTTACCAATGATCAAATTGCGAAATTTTCAACATGATTGATAAACTTTTTGTAAATCTACTTATCTGTACTAAAAATTCTTTTTTTACCTCAAGTACCTGGATTTATAGTCACATAGGTTAAAATAGTTTGATTTGCAAAATCAAAGTTATGTGACTCAATTTTTTAAAAAATTATATAAAATTTTCAAATCGCCTTTTGAATTTGAAAGAAATGAAAAAAAAAAAGTACTTGGAATATAATTGCAAACACTTTAATATATTTAAATATTTTTTAACTCAAAAATCAAGGTGGAATGATGCCTATTACTTAAAAAAAAAAAAAAAATAGAGATAACCGCTTGCATAACTAGTGTTAGCGATTGGTGCTATTTATAATATTTTAAAATTTTAACCAAAAGTAAGAGTATTAGGAGAAAAGTTAAGATAATTATTTAAATTTTGTTATTTTTATTTAAAAATATAAAATTTTTAAAATTTTAAACTAATAGATAAATTTTTATTTTTTATTTAAAGATATAAATTTTATTATTTTTAAATAAAAATTTTTTATTTTTATTTAAAAAAATAAAAATTTATATTTCATTTAAGAACTTAAAAAGTTTACATTCTTAACTTAAAAAATAATTATATCTTTATCTTTATATTTTCTCAAAATATATCAATACAACAAAATTTCAAATTTACTAATAGTTTTAACCTTTTCTTTCCTATTTTTAATATATGTCAACAAATGATAGTTCGACTTTTACCATAAAACTAAAAAGAAAAAAAAAAAGAAAAAGGAAGAAAAAAAAAAAACGAAGAGTTTGACAACAAGGACAAGAAAGACGAGACTACCGATGCACATGTTTTGATAAAGAGCAATGCTAGGGGCACTCGCCTTTCGCACTCTCCGGTCAACACTTTCTCTTTTATTGGGCCACGTTATCTTGGTTCCCCGAGAAGTTGCACCTTAAAGCTTTGAAGAAGCTTACGTGGCCCAATGAAAGGGGAAGTGTTTGCTATATATATATATATACACGATGAACTCATTTATGCAGGTTTTACATATTATATTTATATAAAATATTAATAATTTATTTTTTATTTTTAATAATTAATATTTATCATAATTTTTTAATAAAAAATAATTATTTTTAATAAATATAAATAAATTTCAATTACTAATAATAAAAAATAAATAATTAAAATTTTATATAAATAAAATACATATAATTTATATATAAATAGATTTCTACGCGTGTATATATATGTACATATATGTACATGGTCTTTTAACATATTTCTCCACTTTAACAATTTTTCATTTTTTTTAAAGTTTTACTTGCTTTAAGAGAATGTGTTTTTAATTTGGTAAATTTTTTTAGATTTGCATAAAACACATTCTTTTTGAGATTTTTTATACTTTTTTTTGTTTATTATATGATTCTTTGAAAAATCATATCTTCTAATTACAGATTTACAAAAATAAAATTTTTGTTTTTTAAGGGACTTTTGAATTTAAATATTTATAAATTTTTTTCTTAATATTTTATATATAAACAAGATTCTAGAGGTTGAGGTGCAGGATTAGATACTAACTATTTTTCTCTAATTTACTTACCTACCAAGGGTGTTGTGCAATTTATAAAAAATTATATAATTTAGGTTATTGCCAAATCCTTAACTAGTTTTAACAATAAGTTTAAAAAAAATTATTACAAAAAGACTCAATTTAATACTATAATATTAACTGAAGGACATGAGGTTGCTAAATAACTATAATTTGTAAAACTCTCCGGAATCAATAATCATATCAAATCTTAAAAGCATCCTTCTAATTAAAGAAGTAAAATTATGCGGATTTTCTGCTTGTGTGTAAAAAATTAGACGCAAGATTATAATAAAACGACGCTGATTTCAGTCCATGTTTTCTTAAATTTTTTTTCCCCCTCTTTTGTCCTCCCCTCAGATTCTTCGATATCCACGGTCTATCCCTTCCCCGTAAGAACCAGCCCCTAAGCCCGCCACCGATCATCAATCACAGCCGGCCTCCTCTTCCTTTGGCTGTTTCCAGCATCCCCCATGATTATTTGGCAGCTAAACAGTGTGTTTTTGTAAATTCTCTTCAAGCCTGCAGACTTCCATTCTTAGATTTGGCGACTTTACACTGTTTTATATAGAAAACGACACCAAAATTCAGCCGTGGCGAAGCCGATGACTCCATTGCCGGAATATTGACAAGAACGGAGAGTCCACGTGCCTACACGCTAAATGGCTCTGATTAATGTTCCTAACGCATTTTCTAACCCAGACTCAAAAATAAGAAAACAACGTTACTTTCAGAATCTTCTTCGCCTAATTTTTTCCGTACGATACATGTTGATATTCAGTAGTCTATAATAGATATATATATATATATATATATGTTCATTATTTATATGGATTGGATATTTGGATCAAGATGAGTGGATGAGGTAGAGAAAGAGATCGGAGAAGGGAAGTATGTACCTTCAGAAGGGTCAGTGGTGGCATTTTGAGCTCTGGATTTTCCAACTGATGATAAGAAGAAGATGAAGCAGAAGTGAGCAACAGCCAGCACAGAAGCAGAAGAAAGAAGCTCCATTCTCCAATTCTATCCGAGCACGGCAGACTTGGAAACCTCCACCACATTAAAGACTTTTTGAGCCGTGCGGACCAGTCGACTCCTAATCCTAATTAATTAATGCAAGAACATATTTAATTGATTTGAGCACCGTTCCTGACCCGTCACCTCTATTGAATATATTTTCTCTGTTTGTTTTTTCTTTATTTATTTAAAGACTTAATATTGGTTTGATAGTGCTAATTTATATTTATAATTATAAATATTTTAATTTT
>BPVZ01000337.1:15110-28583 GCA_020521535.1 Rubroshorea leprosula | reverse complement strand
AGTTCATCTCCAATATGACTCCTTTAATCGATTTGGAGAAGGTTTTTATCTCTCCCCTTCTAAATTCTCTGTTTCGATTTTTCGAACTTTATCTCAGTTTCGGTTGCCATTGGGTCTAGGTTTTCATTAATATTTATCGCCAATTCAGAAATGGGTGTCTCTGTAAATCGTCTTCCCAATCATTGGGTACCAAAAAGTTGAAGAATTTTCATGAATGAAAACGCACATATTGGTTGATTATTGTTTAAGTGTTATGCTTTCCTAGGTGATTGCTTTGTAATGAACTGCAAAATGACGCAATGGTGAGGCTAGCATTTTTCTTTTGTAATAAAATATCAAAAAATAAGAAAAAGTAGATTTCTTTAAAAAAAATAAAAGTCAGAAGAATGATGTAAAAAAAAAAAAGAAAAAAAAGAAGAGAAGAAAACAAGTTTAAGTTCAAGAATTAGAATACATGCATGTATAATATAGAGTAATTGTAATAAAATTTACTAGCATGTTACTATGTTGTTGCTGGATTTTTTGTGATTCTTTTTATAGGCGACATAGTTTCACTTCAAGATGCCTGATTAGCCTAGCGCCTAATTGTGCCTAACCATACCTAGGTGCACTTTATCACGCCTAATCATCCATGGAGCATACAAGCATTTAAAACCACTGCCTATATGTTTTCTGCAATGCTGCTTATTTGCAACATTTTGTTTTTTGTTGTGTAGGAAGCTGAGATATCAGCATCTATCTCTTCAGGTGCATCAAGAAATTTGGATGGTGCTCAGAAGAGGGGCTCCACTATTCTGAATTTGAAGTGTGTCATTGTTCAGGTTGTATATTGTATGAATTAGATGCATGGTTTTGAAGGAAAAAATTGTCTGCAAAAGTATTTATTTATTCACTCATATAAGCATGATTTCATATAATAGTTACTGTAAACTCTTTTTTTTTTTTTTCTCTCATGTTTGCTACCAGAATAGAACATTGAATCACTCAATTATCTTATAATTTGTTTTGCGTTTGGTTTTTAAAGTTGACAGGGTTGATGGGGAAAACACTGCTTGACTTTCAATGAGCAGTGGTGGGAGCTCTTACATTTTTTATGGTTTTAGTGCTTTAGAATGAAGACCTTATGAATCTTGTGCAAGTCAAACTTTGATTCACATATGTTATCATATCTTGATAAGCATGAATGCAATAAACTTTGATTCTGTAATCAAATTTTATTAAGACTTACCGGGTTAAGGTTGTCAATTTGTATAAGGGTCATGATAGATCTGCTTCAGATGTGAAGTAGAATAAAAGAAGGATGAAGAAGACAGAAAAATGAATGAAGGTGAAGCTGATATTGATATTTCACATGGAAAGAGACTTACTCAACGTGGAGTCCAAGGTTCTGATACTGGAATTATTGCATTACTCATATACTGCACGGATATTAAAGACTGTAATGTGCTGTAATCAGTTGCATTTTTTCTCTACTAACCAAATATCTTTCCTTCCTCTACTTCCGTTCCTTTCACAAACTGACCAATACATGATGTAGTTATATTGAAACCAAATAAGAGCTGACTAGGATCTCCTTCGCTTTGGCAAGCCAGGTGCAGTTTACCTGCTAAAGGTGATTGCAACTTCAAACTTTAGGTTATTTCACTGTGGATTTTAATGTTTCTAGTTGTGTGGTTTCCTTAACTCTTGTGCTGCTGTAACTTCCTATGTGCATTGAACAGGATTTCTCAATCACTGTTGCTTTCAATGACATCCCAGAAGTAGGTTTAAATAGTCCCTTAACCAGAAAAAGTGGCAAATGAGGTATACTATTCAACTAATTATTTGCTTCATATTAGTTTTAACTATTGCATAATATGGGCAACAATTCCCAAGCATTTTATGCATTTCAGTACTCTTGAATTATGCTTACTGTATCACAGAATGGCTTTTCAGTTACCGATTCAATGTGAAAAGTTCTAACTTTGGGAATCAGATAGAAGCCAGACTTTGATTCATTCTGCCACACCTTTAAAACTCTGAACCAGATGTGAGTCATAGAACTAGGAAGGAACACTCAGCGCCACAGTTTCTTACCTAAGATTGATGGATTCTCTAATCCAATTCACTATTTTGTTTTAGAGAGAGTGATCCAAATTAATTTATCTGTGCCGGTGACACGTCGTATGAGGAAGGATGCATGCATTGATTCAGTTAATCAGTAAAGGTGTACTAAAGTGACTCATTGTGGATCTAATCTCTGTCTTGATTGGAGAGACATCCCCAACATTGACATTAATAAAATTGATTAAGGGGAGCTGCACTAGAGCCGAGGCGGTTGATTGGGGACCCTACTCCCTCACTGGATAAGTCCTTCTCCAACTCTTCCAGCTCAAAAGAAATCACCAAGGAGGAGAGTCCCCATATCCAGGTCTGTATCTGTTAGGGTTTTAAACATTTCTTACACCATTCTTGGGTATGTATCTATTGTGTTGATTTCAATTCTTGCTGTTTGTGTGATTAGGGATTTGAAAAATAATGGTTTTCTTTTGCTTACTGCAAATTTGCAATCTTTTCTTTAGCATTTCCTGTTTTAATCAAGGTTTCTTGAAATTGTTGATCAATGGCAGAGGTGGCAGAGGATGAAGGATTGTCTCAAGGAGATGAATGGATGGTTGGATGAAATGCGAGAAAGTGAGGAACAGAGAATCACCAACGATCCAGCAAAGGTTTAATCTTGTTTGAGAGATATTATTCATTATCCTTGCTGCTATTTGTTTGGTTACCAAGAAAGTAATAACTAGGAAAATGTAAATGTTTTGCAGGATGAGAAAGAAGGAGAAGAAATTGAAGATGCTGTGTGGGTGGAGAAAACAGGGGAATGTTTGGCGGTTCATTTCAAGTGTCCCTGCAGCAAAGGCTATCAAATTCTTCTCTCTAGAGGCAAATGTTACTACAAACTCATGTAGGTTCATCTTTCAAATGTCATTTGAGGAAGAAGATATGTTGTTGTGAATCATTCTTTTAGACTGCACGGGAAGCTTAGGACTGATTTTCATTTCTTCTCTAACTTGTGCTGTCTTGGCACCTGTTGTAATTGAAAGAAAGAGGTTTAGAGATTGGATTATTTGTTCATTAGAAGGAAAATATTTTGTTGTCATCATTCCTCTTATACCATTGCAGAACAGTATACACTGCAATTGAATGAAGGTTTTACAAATATTTGTTCTCTTCCGAGCATTGGCTTACAATTTTCGATACCCTCTCTACTTATCTTTTTTGTTTTTTTCCGTTGTACCATTAATAGGAAAAAACATCGACTCGGCTAAAATGCTGCTGTTTGATATGTTTTAGTCAAACAAAACTGTTGGTGACATATTAGAGACAACTGGCACTGAAATTGTCAAAATGGGAATGCTCATTCACCCTTCTTAACTCCAGCCTTGATCACTCTCAGGGGTGTTATATAGTTTCCCGGTGCAGGTATGCTTATGCTTTTCAGTTGATGATGGTTCATTACCTTGTACCTCTCTCTTTTTATTTTTGGGTCTGGGGGTATGATCTCTCTGTTTAGGAAGTTTTTTCATCTGATGTATAGCCCATCATTTAAAGGGGAGAAGGGTTTATTCCATATTTGCATAGTTGATCATCTGATAAAATAAAAACAAAAAAACTCAAGTCAAATCATTATGACTACTGTTAAATTTACTTAAACTATAGAACTATTCCAATTAGGAGAGAACAATCTTTAAAATCTCAAAAGCAAATTTTCTACTTTATCATTATTTTAGTGTTTATAAATTATATATTTTTATCAACATGATGTATTTAATTATTTAAAATAGAATCGTATCACATTACTTATAAAGCAACAGAATTGAAACTATAAAATACTAAATGAATTTGTAGAAATATAGTTGTATCTTCTCTATTGTTGAGCTTGCTTTAACTAAGTTTATTTTAACAAGTAACATTAATTTAGTTAACTAGGTGAGGCATTAAAGTTGTTGGATATTCTAGACAATAGACCGGTGGAACCATGGAGCTTGCATCCACCACAACGTATCATGTCTATCTTAGAAGTAAGATGGGATATTTTAAAACATTATAAAATGCCTTTGTCTGCATACGAATCTCTATTAAGTAAGAAACAAATCTCTTTAGAGTAAAATTAAACTCATATAAATTGACTTAGAAACGAGAAAAGGAACAAAGAACAAAAGGTAAAGTAACTGCAACAAAGAAATGAGAGGGGGAACACAAAAATACCTTAAATTGATCGATTAAAGTCCGAACAAAAGAAAAAAAAAAACATTTCAAAAAATAATTAACCAAATGAAAAAATGTAGATTAAAAAACAAAAAAGACGAAGAGAATCTACTTAATAATCATAAAAATTCTCCTATTATCACATGAAATCATGGATTGTCATTCTCCTTAATCCTACTTAAAATCAGTAATTTGGGTTGTGTTTTTATGGTATTTTTTTACACATCGTTAAAATATTAAGTTCTTATAATCAAATTAATTTTAAGTAATATTTTATATAATTTTACTATATTATAAAAATGAAAATGCTATTAGTTATAATATCACATAATATTGTGAGTTTATAGCATGGTGTATATTTATATAATTAACCTTTTTTTTTATTTAAGAGTTTACTCGTAATATTGTATGTATTTATTCATTTAATGATACATCACACTCATTTAATACTATATAAGATTGTAAACTTATAAATTTACGTGGCATTATAATAAAAATTGTTAAAATGTTCTATAAATCTTGAATAAATACCCACTAAATCTTTTAAAATCTCTCTAAACTCTCAACTAAATATCTAGTGAACTTCTTAAAGGAAATTCATTGAGGAAGGTAAAGGTAAAGCTTGATTAAATTAAATACATATATTTTTAAATTCCTTGGTGAGCATGATATATATAATTCTTATTAAATTAATGCTTCATATAACAGTACTTAATAATACTTTAATTATATAAAACGTCTAACTAATTATTCCTAAATTCTATTTCAATTACCAAATAATAATTTGTCTTCTATATTTACATATTATTAATGTTGAAAAAACTTACTCAAATATATAATTTGACTTCTATTTTAATTATGTAATGTGTTTAATATAGATACATATTATATTATATTTAAAGTGACACTTCACAAATTGATTCTTATTTACTCTATTATTCAAAGACTAAGGGGGTATTGATTGAGATGTAAATAATTTTAAATAAACATATTTTTAAATAATGATTATGGATGGCTACAAATTATAGTACATATACTGATGTGTATCAATTTGATAATAACTATATCAACTTAAAAGAAAATTTTGAAAACTAAAAAGTTATTGTGTTATCCAAACTATATTAAACCATAAAACATAAACTATTAGACGAGAGAAATCTCCAAACATGATTCTCTTTAAAAAGTACAAAATGGATTTTAAATGAACATCCTCGGTGTAAGCAAGAGGCAAGAGCATTTACAAGGAACTTAAAAGTAAAGAAAGAGCCTCTATAAAGAACCTAAAAAGTTGAGATATTCTTTTTATCAAAAGTCTAAATTAAATCATCAAAAAATTATAAAAATAGTAAAGTAAGAAGTGAGAATCTTTAAAGGATCTCAATATATTCATCAAAATAAATAGTTAAAGAATTTTATTATACACACAACATGGGAGGGAGAGAGAGTAGGGTACAATTTATATATAATAATAAATAAAAAAATGTATTACAAGGTGGATTACACATTAAAAGTGTAGTTTGCCTATGAATTCACTTTAATAACTTTAATAAAACTATTTCTTATATTATTTTATTACGGATATTTAAGTAAATTTATAAGATGAACTACACTTTTTTAATGTACAATTCAACTTGTAAGACATGAATCTCATAATAAATTAATGGAGATGGATGAGTAATTAAAAAAAATAATATTGAGAGAATAAGTATAAGGAAACTGAATGAAAATTTAATAACAAATAAATTATTAATAAATATAAAAAAATAAAAATAAATGTATAATAAATAAATATAATAATAAAATATGAGAAAATAAACTAAGAGAATAACACTCAAGAAAAATTAATGAATGATGAAGTGTATGTAAGCGGAAAAAGTATTAAGAGTAAAAACCTGGCATAAAAAAGAGATATTTTGAACAAATGTGACGTTCTTCCCAATCGGCCAAAAATTTCTATCAAAATTCCAAAGCAAAACGCGTGGCACATTATTTCTTTTGCCATCTTGAGTCTTCTTAAAAAAGCGGTAGCAATTTACAAAAGGAAATTTTCTTGTTTCAATTATTTATAGATTCTTTTAATTTATGTTGTTAAGATATAAATTAAGAGTATAATAAATATATGTTTTTTATTATAAATTTATATTAATAAATAAAAATTAATTTTTAATTGATTAATTAAATTTATTTATTTTATATTAATATTAAAATTAATATTAATTTTTATATTTATATATATATTTATAATAAAAATATATTTTAAAATGTGTTTTAAAGCAGAGGGATGAAAAACCCATTTTACAATTCATTTGTCTCATTCTCTGTTTCTACCCATAATATCTTTTTGTAGTTGGCATTAGCTACTGCATTAATTATCCTTTTTCTCATTTACCTGGTCTTTCCCAAGAAATATAATAAATTTTATTTTGTATTTGTTGGAAATGATGGCTCTTTATGAAGCATCGATACATTTCCTGAAGTCTTTTAAGTTTTAAATGCATAGTACATATGCCTATATGCACATAAAAACCAATTTTTCTCACGGCGTTTTTATGTAAATAATGTGTTGCAGTGACTCAGCTATCTATGGATTGGGTAGGGCCAAGCATCGAAGTTGTTAAGCTTGTTGGTGGTCGATTTGTGAGATATGTGAAATACCAGATAAAATATACTGATCTTTTGCAAGAGTTCGCGGAAAGCAAACAAGTCTTGCGCAGTCGAAGAGATGATATCGAATCAAAACGGGAGACTCAGCTTCAATATGCACCTTACAATGTTGTAAGGACGGAAGTGGAAGATTGGCTTAAAGAAGTAGAAGAATTTATTGGAAGACAGGATGTTGTTGATGAAGTGAACAGTCGGGGGTGTCTTTCTTGGAGTTGCCGAGCAGTGATTCTAGAGGGAAGAACACAGGAATTGAAGGAAATATATGATAGAGGGGATAACTACACTAGGGACTGTTTGGTCATTGAAGATCACTCCAAAAAATTCAATTATTATGTGCAGAATTTTAATGAATTGAAAGAGAAGCTGCAGTGCAAACAGGTAGACATCCGTTCAAAACTGAATTTACAACTTGTCTCTGGGAAAATTGAAATGGAGCAAGTCAAACGTTGGCTGGGGAAAGTGGAAGAGATGTTGAATGGAGTCAAAGATATTGAAGATAAAATGGGAGGGAGTCCCCAACATTCTTCTGATTCTCTAGTAATGCTTCTTAGAGAAAAGATTCAAGAAATGGAGAGAATGTGTGAAGAAGGAAGTCAATTGCCAGACTGTTTGGTCATTGATGATCCGTCAGCCTCGGTAGTTGAATTAACAACATCAGAGTTACAAGGCAGTGAGGCTGTTAAAGCAAATATTTTGGAATGCTTGAAGGGAGAAAAGGTGACAATGATTGGAGTTTGGGGGATGGGGGGTGTCGGGAAAACAACAATAATGAAGCATGTCTATAATGAACTGTTAAAAGAAGGTAAATTGAAGAAACTAATTTGGGTAGATGTGTCACAAAACTTTGATATCAACAACCTGCAAAAACAAATTGCATGTACCTTGAAGGAAAAGTTGGAAGAGGATCAAAATACAACTAATCGTGCATCCATGTTGTCAATGATGCTAGAAAAACAGAGGCCTTACTTGCTGATTCTTGATGATGTGTGGAGCAGTTTCAAACTTGAAGATGTTGGAATTCCTAAGCCAAATGAAACTAATGGCTGCAAGTTAGTATTGACTACACGGTCACAAGAGGTTGCTCGTTCAATGGGTTGTAGAAGAATCCAAGTGGAGACTCTTCCAAAAGAGAAAGCTTTAAAATTGTTTTTAAATAAAGTTGGAGATACTGTTTTATCATGTTCAGGAGGAGGCATTAAAGAGGATTTAGAGTCAACTTTGAAGGACATTGTGGATGAATGTGATGGTCTTCCGTTGGCACTTATTACAGTTGCTGGCAGCTTAAAAGAGATATCTGAGTCACGGTTGTGGAGTGTTGCACTGAATCAATTGAGAGAATGCAAAAGAAATGTAGCAGGTACAGATGATGCTGATGCATTTCAGATATTAAAGTTCAGTTATGATCGTTTGAAAAACCAACAGATCCAATATTGTTTCTTATACTGTGCACTGTATCCTGAGGATTACAAGATTCCAGAGGAGAAAATAATTGAAAACTGGATTGATGAGGGGTTTATAGATGAAATGGAACATCGGCAATCAATGAAGGATGAGGGTTATGGTATTTTGCAGAAGCTTGAAGACAATAGCTTGTTGGAATTGATTAAAGATGATTTTACAGGAGCTTGTGTGAGGATGCATGACCTGATCAGGGACATGGCCTTGGACATTATAAGAATGAGTCCTCAATTCTTGATAGAAGCTGGCAAGGCATTGAAAGAGCTACCAGAGAAAGTAAAATGTGTAGAAGGAGTTGAAAAGGTTTCATTAATGCATAATTATATTGAAGAAATTCCATCAAGCTTGGCATTTTCAACAAGGCTCACAACCTTGCTACTGGCCCATAACTCATTGTCAACAATTCCAGAATCTGTCTTTGAGCACATGCCTGAGCTAAAAATTCTTGATCTGTCCTTCAATTGGAGGCTAAGTAGCTTGCCAAATTCTGTCTCCAAATTGGTGAAGCTTACTACATTGTTGCTAGAATCAACATCCCTAGAAAAGGTACCATCTTTATCAGGCCTTGGATCCTTGAAAAAGTTAAACCTTGGGGGGACAAAAATCAAAGAAGTCCCTGAAGGCCTGGGAATGTTGAAGAATTTGAAATGTCTTTTTCTTTGTGGATCAAAGTATGGCAATATTCTTGAAATAGATGAAATAGCAGATGGAGTATTATCAAATCTCTCCAAACTTCAGGAGTTAATTGTAGATGGGAGCAGAATAAAATTGAAGGGGGACGTGGTTGGGAGATTGAAGAAGTTGGAAGTTTTTCATGGCTGGTTCCCCACTGCGAATGAAATGAGAATTTTTCTCAAATGTGAGCCTAATAGGCTGAGTGACTATTTTATTATTGTTGGAAGCAATTTGAATTTGCCTTACCATCTTATAAAAAGGTCACCAAGATATAAGAAAATGATGGTGCTCAAGGAGACTAGTATTGTTGGAGAGAATATGTTATTTTCCTCCGTACAAGAATTATGTATTGACGCTTGCCACGACATAAGAAGCTTAAATGATACTTCTGTAATCAAAGATGCAACAGAATTGAGGAGATGTTCGATTTCGAATTGTGATGGCATGGAGTGCATTCTTTCCTCGTGGATTAACAACCCAGTCGTTCAAAACCTTGAGTGTCTGGATATGTCCAATTTGCACAAATTGGATGGGTTGTTTGAAGCAAACGTCATGGCGACGTCATCACCTCCACCTAGGGCTTTTTCATCTCTCCAGGACGTTCGGATTCAGGAATGCAAAAAAATAAGGAAGTTGTTTTCATCTTGGAAGTCGGTGGAATATCTCCAAAATCTAGAAAGGATTAGTGTCTGGCGTTGTGAAGAAATGGAAGAAATGATAGCATCGGATCCAGAAGAAGAAGGAGAAGGAGGGGACACCATCAAGAAGCTCATTCTTCCAAAATTAAAATATCTGAGTTTACAAGAATTGCCAGCATTGAATAGCATCTGTAGCAGGAGGGCAGTAATGGTATGCGATTCTCTTGAAGTGATTAGCATTTGTGATTGCAAGGGCCTAAGGAGGATGCCTCTTTCTCTTCCCCTGGTTGATAACGCCCAACCATCTCCTCCTCCTTCCCTCAAAGAAATCGTGATAAAGCGAAGTGAACTAGTATGGTGGGAATCGTTGGAGTGGGACCATCCCAACGCAAAGGATCTCCTTCAACCCATGGTTCATTTTTTTTTTGAACCCAGCATTCCACAATCGGAGTAGGAACAGTCGGAATCGGTCCAGAAGATTGAAAGGTGAGGATCAATTTGCTATTTTAATTTAGGTGTTTCTCTCTGCAAATCTTTGTTCTACCATTCATTTCAAACAAATTGGGGAATTTTTTATGAATGAAAATGCATATATATAAATTCGCTAAAAAAAAAATGTATTAGTAGTGCGTAATTTCCCTTCACCATGATTTTCTAGTAATGAATTTCACTCTGTTTTTTCAGTGGATCAGGAAGCCGGTGCATTCAACCAGTCTGTTGTTGCTTTTCCTTCCGGGCTTCAAAAGATATCCCTTCTACTACCATTGTGTGGATTGTTTTAATGTGATTCTTGTGTTTTCATACTCTCTCTGTAAACTAATTGTGTGAAAAACTGATTTAGAACATCATCTGTGTTCTTATGTATTTTGTTGCATTGTTATGTATCTTGGTTGTACCATGTCCATACATAAATATGTGTTTTCAATCTAATCTTTGATGAATTAGTTGGAGAGAAAGCAGGAATTCCAACCCACAACAATCAACTCATGAATTCATTGATTCTCTTCTTCTTATTCCCTTCTGTTGTGTGATTGCTTCTTGTTCAACAATACAAGAACACTAGGAGCCGAGAATGGCTTTTCAGTTCTTTACTCTCTAAAAGGTTCCTAGTGTAGACCTTAGGAATCACATACAAGTTGTACAAGCCTAAATGAGATCATAGTCATTTAACTAGAATAGGAGGCTTAGTGCCGCACTTTCTTACCTAAGTGGCCAAGATTTGATTCTTTAATCAAATTCACTGCCAGCTTATAAGGAAAATAATCCTGATTGATTTGTCTATGCTGGTGATGTACTATAGGATTAAGGATGCATTGATATAGATGAGTAAAGGTGTACTAAAGGAACCTATTACAGTTCTAGTTCCTGTCTTGTTTGGTGATAGACCTCCAACATTGTCAAAGAAAGATGTTACATTCACCCCTTTCTACTCCATCCTTGATCACTCTCAGCCTGAGGTGCATAATGATATCTTTCCCAATGCAACAATGGTTATCTTGCACGTTTGCTACATCTAGTTTTGGACAGTGCACTCAATGCATGGGTTAGCCCTCATTTTTTAAGACAAGTTGAACAATAGGAAATTATCTTAATGATTGCAAGTGTTAGTTTCGAAAGCTGTTTTCCATTTTTCTGTTTGCTACCAAAATGGAATGAATCTTCAACTATCTTATAATTTATTTTGAGTTTGGTTTCAAAGTAGATAGGACCAATGGGGAAAACACTTCTTGAGTTTCATCCACATAAAAAGATGTTGTTCCTACTCACAAGGTGAGGACTCAAATAAATGGTTTGGAGCTCTAACATTTTTGTTGGTTTTTGGTGCAATAGTTATACTTTTCTTTGTGTACTGTTAGCATATTGGCTTTAATTATAATGTGAGGTAGACAATAATTCCCTTCTATTAATGTGTTTAAGTGAGATTGTTTTGTTTTATATAAAAGTTTAGACTCTGGATCTTGTGAATCTTAAAGTTAAACTTTGATTCTTAACAAGCATCAATGTAATAAATAAAACTAGAGTAATTCAAAAGAATAAGAACTATACTTCTTGACTTGACATTGATTCTGTAATCAAATTTTATTAGGACTTACTGATTTAAGCCCTTAAATTTGTGAAAGATACATGATTGATCTACTTCAGATATGACTTGGATTAAAAGAAAGATGAAGACAATACACTAAACGAAGGTAAAGCTGAGATTGATTTTTCACATACAAAGAGACTAGACTTCAAATGGAGTACATTGTAATTATTACATTACCCTATATGCTATCCAGGTATCAAACAGTGAACTGTGCTCTAGTTAATTGTCTAGTTTATATACTTTGTAACTTGCTTAATAAAGTGAGGACCAAAATACTAGCTAGATATTTGCTTCTTCTACTCCCATTTCTTTTGCAATATGACCAATATATGATGGTTTGTTTTTTAAAATTCCAAATATATTTCAAGTTGTCTAAGTAAAGATGTTTAAAAGCAATGAGGACCGGCTAGAAGGATGTAAAGATCTCAACAGTTGATGGGTGTCCAAGGTCGAGACAAGGAAGCCACTATGATTTCCCTGGTTTGACCAAACTCTACCAAAGAGGTACTCTAAGCTATAATTCTAAGTTCTAACTATTTTTCCCTTTGGTGGATTCTATATTGAAAATAAAATTGTGGCATTTTAAATATGTTTAGGTGGGGTTTTCAAGTGACTGCAGGCGAATGAATGTGGCTGTGACTCAAGTGAGAAGACAGGCAGTGTTGCCTTGTGTGTGATACCGAAACAATAAGAAGTGACAGATTCTTAAAGCATTTTGTTGGGTACTTTGAGGAGCATGACCTGTATCTAAGTAGCTTTGAATATTGTAATGAATACGTAAAGAAAATGATGGAATAAGATTCTTTGTCCCCAACTCAGGGCATTTCAGTTTATTGCCTAATCTGCTACATCTATATATAGGAGCTGAGGAAAATGGTAGTAGGTTTTTCTTATAAAGATTAATTTTTGTTTGTTGTTATTTATCTAGAAAGTCATCAGAAAAATATGGTGCCGGACATTCCGATCATCCTTGTTTTATTATTTTTGAACTTAGGTGATGATGTCTCTTGTAGTGGCTTGATGAGTTTTTACAAGCAATGTGTTGTAAGGATTGAAGTATCACTTTATACTCTCTTGAAATGAAGTTATTTTTTATTGATAAAAATCGATACTTATTTTGGTAATTGCATTGGACATTGGAATGTTGATATACAACAGCAATTGTAAGTTGTTTAGATTTTAGTGTATCAGAAGTTATAGATTTAGGTTAACTTTTGAGCGTCACAAGCAATAAGTATTGTAATTGAAGTATGTTTGATTAAATTATAAAAGTTGATTATTGAAACATCACTAATAATCTGTTTTGTCTAAAAGAAAGAATGCGAGGAAAAGAGAAGAGACGTGATTTTCTTTCAATTAATGGAATTACGTTATTAGACTAATCAAAATAATTTGATTGATTATAATTATATTTCTTCCCCTCCTCTTTCGTCTTTCAAACCAAACAAAATGCTGTGGAGTAATCAAAAACTTGTCATGGTAAAGGTGGATTGGTTTTAAAATTTGAGGAAACTTTACAACCCAAGGTCAAAAGTTGAGGACTAGAGTAATATTTTACGCATTTTAGTAAACCTCTTAAAAAGGGGAAATTCTCTTCTCTGAACTAAACAGCAGCAACAGAAGCGAAGCAGTAATGGCTATGGTGGGAGACAAGACGAAGAAGAAATCGACTGCTGTGACTTTGCAACAGTTCATCTCCAATAT
>BPVZ01000335.1:90546-101624 GCA_020521535.1 Rubroshorea leprosula | reverse complement strand
CACACCCCTTAACTCCATGCCATGATATCCACCCCTCAACTCAACACCAACACAAACTCCCGCATCATTCACAAGTGAATGACTTCGTGGGGGGGAATAATGTAGTGGTGGTAGACAGAGATCATGAGATATCAGAGGTATATGGGCAGTCAGAGGTCACAAGATGAGGCATGTAGTTAGTCCGAAGTCGTCTACTTCATAGCTGTCCGAGATGCGCAACCTCGAACATTCGGAGCTGCTCTCGACATCTAGCTACCTCGATTCGATTGAAGGGCGACGAGCTCAATCGAGTTCGAGCTCGTCCCCTCTGCTCCCGCTCCACAGTAGTTCCGTACACATACAAATCCCTCATGAGAAGCACCTACGATGTTTGACAAGTGTTGCCCTGGTTTCTTGGAAGGATCAACACGTGGACACCCCCTTGAAGGCCTATAAATACCTCTCAGGGTCCACCTCAGAAAGGTACTTGAAACCGACCTCAAACCTAGCTCTTACCCTCATTCTATAATTGGTAGTTCTGATTATTGCTGACTTAAGCATCGGAGTGTCTACCCCGAGGACCTACGTTGGGGCCTTGCAGGATAGCCGAAGTGAAGACTTGAGACCCGGAGTACCTCCCAATCCTCTGCATCTACACCTCCTCTCTCCTTCTTCTTCCAATTCCTATTTCCCACCCTTTATATTTCATTTCCCTCCTTCCCTTCTCACTTCCCATTCCTCTGTTTTCATAGTATTTCTCTCATCTCTGCTATAGAGAATCATGGAACAGTTGCCATTAGAGTGGAGACTGCGATCACTTAAAGATTTCCTCCTTAACGATTCAAATTCATCCTCTTCCAGCCGTTTTAAATCTTTTCCGAGGTGAAAATGTCAAGATAGGGGTACCCTGCATTCCAGATCTCATCCAAATTGATCTTAATTCAACCCGACACAAACTACAGATAAGTCGATCCAAGGCTGCAGCAAGGAAAATTTCGGCTTTCCAAGTAGTGATCAACGCCATCAAGAACATCCATTTCGCAATGGTTAAATCACCCACCTTCTCGAGAAGCCTGTTGCAAAGGATTTCGAATCATGTTTGTCAAAACTAGGGTAATTATGGTTAAAGACATCATGCAGTGGCAGTCGTTCTGTGAGTTCGTGGATGAAAAATCTCTGCCGCTAGATTTTGCTCGTTCACCTTAGCACTGCACCACCACTACCACCACCACACCTAGTAGCAGCAACTACTCCAACTGTTGTGAGAGTGATTGCATGTCGGAGTACTTACCAGAGGAATGTGGTAAGAACAAATTACCGTGTGTCGGCATGGATTCAGTGCAGACGACAATGGTAGTAGCATCTAGGTTTGCAATGGGGCCAAAGTTGAGCAATTATTTAGTGCATCTGCATCTACGAAGACATTTGATGTGTCTGCTGTTGAGGGTGCTAGATGATTTTAGTTTAAATTATCAATGGTGATCTAGTGTCTTGCAGTGGAATATGGTTGACTTTGCCAGTACCATTTGTTTAGTTCCCTTTGCAACAGATTAACAAAGGTGGGCATATAAGGACGAAATAAAAGTTGCTAAGTTTGACAACGCAGTTTGGTGCTGTTTTGTAACTATAGTTATTACAAATATTATATTATATTGCTACAAAATAAAAATATTAACATATTTATTTATAACTTTTCCTAATTTACCCCCACTAACTTTATTTTGACTCTAGTAACTTAATTTTATGACTTTTTTTTTTTTTTTTTGTACTTCTTAATGGATTATACAAGAGGAGATAACTCTCCCCAAACTCTTAACCATTGAGTTACTCCTTTTGGGGTTCTAATCAAAAACTTAATAGAGAATCAGGAATCAATATTGAATTTTCTCCGAGTACTAGACCACCAACATCTGGGAATGTCTCATAACCTGGCAGAGGACTTACTTCTCCACATTCATCTACTTTGATTGGATACTTGAGAAGGTGGCCTTGCAACAATGTAAATTCATCAGCTGTATATTTCTCCCAATTTTCATAAGCAATCTTGTTTACTTCCTTTACGCATTCCCTACTTTCTGGGGCATCGAAGGGACCATCCACTATCCCAAGATGTTCTATCCACAATGATTTTCTATAACCAAATACCTACAGGATATAGGGAAGGACTTAGTCAGTATAGGAAACAGGGTACCATTGTCTACACGGTAAAGCTCAGTTAAAGGAAATGTTTGTTGAATGTTTCATTTCAAAAGCCAAAAACATAGTTATAGCAAGAGGAGAGGAAAATAGTTCAAAAAGCACTTTTGAGAATGGAAAGCAAGTTCATAGAAAAGAAAAGTTGGTAGCTTTTAGGTTAAACTCCCAATCTCATCCTGTTAAGCCCCAATCTCATCCCTCTACTATTGTACGGACTACTGAGTTGGTCCCTTAACTAAAATATTTTTTTGATTTGATCTTTAAAATTTTCAAATTTAACCCCAAGTTAGTTCCCCCACTAAATCATAGCTAACGTGTCCGCGACATGAAGGCAGAAGGCCGTTACTTGACAGCCATATGTCACACTGACTAACGGGACACATCAGCTATTTTTTAACGGAGGAATCAATTTGGAGCTAAATTAGACACTTTAAAAGACCAAATAAAAAATTTCTTTAGTTTAAGAGTCTGTACAATAATTGAGAAACTAAGTTAAGGGTTTAACCTAAATTATATGAATAGCTACTAACCTTTTCCTTCTCAAACCTTACCTCCTTATCCATCTAAAAATTCAAATTTCAGACTTTTAATATAAGGCCTCAAATACTAAACAATTAGAACATCCCCTAAAAGATGATTCATAAAATTAATAGTTTTGAAGAACGTTAAATAAGAAAATACAAACCTCGCCACGTGGATGCTCTCTCTTCTTGTCCCATGTGTAATGGGGCTGATATGCACCCATTGTTATCTCTGTGTCTCTTGAACCATCCATGGACCTTTGGTTAATATTAGCAGATCCAAGCATCATATATTCATCATCTACTATCATTCCCTTAGAATGCACATAAATCATGAATCTTTGAAAATTTTGTGACTTCGAGACCTGAGAAACATTCTAATTAAAACCAACTTCTCATTGAATCCCTTCCAAATTAACAATCAACCACATAATCTAATCTGCAGAATTGCAGTTTCTATGAAAAGCTTAAAAGAGGGTAAGATAAACAGAGATTCTCTCAAATAGTTACCTCATTTTTCCATGCTCTGGTTGAAGTGGCAGGGCCACCTCCACTAGTGGCAACACCAGGGCTAGCTCTAGTGTTTGAATCCGGCCAATTCCCTTTCCTCTCTCTCCTCCCTCCCTGTACAATAGGAAAATGATTGAGAGATAGTTTTTTATACAATTTTTCATACAACTTTATATTTTAATAATCGGTTCTTTTCACTCTATTGGGACCTATAACATTGTACATATCCACATATTTAATATGTAAAAATTGCAAATAAAACTTGTGCAAAAAAATCTGCATGCATATCATTACCAAGTAAAATATCATCCTAGTAGTTGCTCTCTTTCAAAAAAAAAAAAAAGAAGAAAGAAAACCCTTGTTACCTCTTCAACATTACTGGTCAGATTTTTCCCGGAGATGCATTCCCTTTTACCAAGACAATAGAAATTGAGGTAATCCAGAGGATGTGCATCCTGACGCCCCATCTCTTGTAGCTTTCTTCCAATAATATCATACATCATTCTCATTGTCTGAGACTGAAAGGCAGAAAAGTAGGAATAAAAATGTAAGGCTTTCGTGCTTCTTTTCTCTAAGAATGAAACAATATTCCCACCTTAATAACAGAGATAATAAGCTATCAAATCTTATTTACGCTGTACCAACTAATGATTAGTAGTTGGGCAAAATGGTATATCTTCCAAGATGTAACAAGTAGGCACTACAGTAACGACTAACAATAATATGTGAGCCTCGTTGTCACTTGTCAGCATTGTTTTATGGTTTATCACAAAGAAGGGACACCAAAAGAGGATTTTGATTGAAAAGAATTCAGGAAGGAAACAGACAATAACCTGCCACAAGAGAATTTTCTGCGTCGTTTTATCCTCTGGATTGCCCTCAGGCCACATTGGAATGACGACATACACTGCGAACCTGTCATCTGCTTCAATTTTACTAGTAATCTTCAACGCCAACTCCATTGGGATTAGATTGTCAGCACCTGCTAATCCCATTAAAACAGATAAACATGAAACCTTCAGATTCTTCAGAATGACCAAGCAAAAGAAGAAAACATTACTGACCTGCATTTCTATTTGATGCCCATGCATACGAGGATCCAATAAAATACTGATTTTCAATATATATGAAATGTTGAGCAGATCTGATTGCCTGAATGTAAGCAGTTTGAATGCTTACATCCATTACCAAACCTTTTGAACAGACAAGATTCTGCAAAGAGTTCCATTAAGATTTAAAAACTGCAACGTAACAATGCTGATAGGTTTTTAAAATCACATCAAAGGAAGTAGTTTCATAAGAAACCTTGGCATAAGCGTCACCAGGATCTACTGGAAATCCTTTAACTGCTGCTGCATCAGTCGACCGGAAAATCTGTGAAAGAAAAACAGAAATGGAACCAACAGTTACAAACTGTTTTCATTAAAAAAAAAAAAAAGGAAAAGGAACAAAATCGAACATGTGGCTTATAATCACTAAACCAAAAACTTGCATTATACAACCTGAACATGCCAGTTTTCAGAATCATCTTCACCAAAAACCCCTGATGTGGAATAATCTTCTGGAACCTCTATGGTACCATCAGCCAAAACAGATGGGCAAGGACTTAGTTTATTTGAGATATTTTCCATCCGTATCAAAGGTTTAGAATGATTTTTCTTTGCAGCTAATTGCCACCAATACTGCTTAAAGTTCATTAGAACATCATGTGCAGCTGGCCCATCAATCTTGCAGTGCAAGTCATGCCACGGTTCTCTTGGAGCCTTGGTTTTAGACTGATACTGAAAACCCAAAATGCCAACATTAGAACTACTCATACTCACAAAGAAATAGAAAATTGTACCAATGGTAAGACAGCATAAAATTACAGCTCAAATCACAAAATCTTAATCGCAGTTTATGTGCTTATATATGAACTACATCCCATATTATTAACCCCTTTTTACTACACAACCAGCTGTTCTAAGGCAACTCAGTTTTCCCACTTTTCTATCCCAATGTCAACTGTCATCATGAATCATAGCTTTGAATCACAGTAAATACAATTATGGATGGCTGAAATCCTTGTCTGACAGGGTACGAATAGAAGTCAATAGCATTAACATTCCTTTGGTTTGGGTATCCTTGCATTGCTATATAATCGTATTTTTGTTTCAATAGTGGTATTTCTCAATAATTAGCGTGCTCAACAAACTGTGATCCCTCCTTTTAAATGGCTTCCAAACATGTTGAGCGTCCACTTATTGTAAGAATGAAGAATAATAGACACAGATTTATGTCAAATAGTCAATTAAAAAAACAGTTGATCTGAGATCAAAGAGCCACAAGAAATACATATGGTAGCTGTTATGACAAGGGTAATGATATAGTACAACCTTTTTGTAAAACTTTTATTTATAACTTTTACATACTATTATTCAATAAATGAATACATATAATATTATAAATCTTAGTAGAATAAAAAAACTCATTATTAAAAATATAAGGTTGTATAAAAGAGTTATACTTCAATCATTTTCCGTTATTCACAATATATTTCGTAAGAATTTAAACTCTCATATCTTTGATACCAATTGTTTGGATTTGACTCACTAAAAATTGAGATCAATTGGTCAATAAAATACCCTTCTCCCATGAATCTCTACCAGTGTTTCCTCCAAAAACCCACTCAAGATTCTCTTTTAAATTTTTAATTAATTTTTCAATCGACACCAATGCTCAATGGCTCTAGGCGAGGGATTAACACATTTGTTCTAATAACAAATATTTACACTAGTGCCAACTAGGATTATTACTATTAAGGAAAGAAAATTGCCATCATGAATTCTAGTTTCACAAGATCAGTATTGTAACAGTAAATCGAAATATAACAAATTTCTCTCCATTTTTATTAAGATCTTCCAGTTTTTTAAATTCAGACACTGTATTAGAAATTGTAGAAATGTCATCATAAAACAAACCATGACAATAGAAGATGAATTAAGCAGTAGAATAGAACAAAATTAGAGCTCTCTTCCTTCTTCACTTTATATACAAGAATACATGCTATAAGATGCTTTACTAATACTAGAACTTAGGCAAGTCATTTTCTATAGCAGAGTGCATAAAATAAATTCAAAGATAGGAAATACTCACAGGAAATGTAGGATTATGAAAATCATCCTTAAAAATGGTGTCAAGGCCATCAAATAACCGATGCTCAGGTGTATCATAACGACCATCACAGAGATCAAGACCGCCTATGAATGCAGTTATCTTTCGACCACCATCAGCTGCCGGTGTGTCGACCAGAACACATTTTTGATGATTTGAGAATATGACTTCATTGAACTGTACAAAACCACCAGAGAAGTAACTTCTAAACGGTTCTTAGTTCTTACGAAGAATTTTCAAAATCTGAAACAAGTTATGAGGCGAACACAATGACTACAGATGCCAAATTAAACCTATCAATGAAATCTACTACATGAATGTGCAGTGAAAAAGTTTATGCAAGACATCATTTTGCATTGCATTTAATAAAAACCAAAACATTGATTGGGCGGTTTCTATTCCTTTAACATTGCCGTGAATATAGAATCCAAAAGTAAAGAATTTAATACATGCCAAATAAGTTCATTAATTGAAAGACACAAACAATCGTTGGCCCAAAACAAAAAAGAAAAAGAAAAACAAAGACAATAACAATCAATTAAATAGAACTTACAGCTCGTTTAAAACAATTTGACTCGCTTGCCTGACGATGAACCAGGTCACAAATAACAGATGAACCCTTGAAAAATTTTCTCGTTTCTTCATCATGCGTCTTCATCACTCCTTCCTGCGTCCATTGAAAATTACACATTGTAATCAGCACAATTTTTAGATTTCCTCAATCATTATTAAAATTATCTTTAAAAAATAAAATAGCCAACAAAAAGAAAAAAAAAAAACTAAATAATCATAAACTGATTAAAGGAGCAAAAGTAACAAATAATTATGTTAGAATTCCTCTCACCATTTTTCTCCCCTTCAATGAAGTTTTATCATCCCATATCAACACCACAACTTGAACCCCTTCTTCTGATTTGGACTTGAGCAATTTACCAAGCTTCAAATCCCTACCTGGAGGCAATGGCCGGCTCGGCTCTCTGACAAGCTTCACATCACAAAACATTGACCAACCCATTATGTATATCATATGTTGAGCCTCTGAGATGGCATGGTAAATTTCCTCCCAACACTTGTGATGCTCTAAAACTCTTCCGTGTTCCAGTTCAATTTCAGGCAACATTCCTTCAGGCACATGAGCGTCTTGGTACAGCTTCAACGCATTCCCTTTCCTCAGTGGGAAATACGTGTTCCTCACTCCGGCCTGTTCCGGATCGCTGGCGATGCCTTGAATATAAAGTGGATTTCGATGGCATGGCGTGAATTGCATCTCAATATTAAGAGCCGGATTCTTGTTTGGATCTGCATTGCAATCTTTCAACAGATACCATCCGCTGATTAGCTCACCGGTGTTGATTTTCCCAGCCCGAATCTTCACGGTACCCTTGACACTTTTACCCACTTTAATTTTACCCACTTTAATTTTGAATAGGAGGTCGACAAAGGTATGTGCGAGAAGAATATTGAACTGCTCGTTCCACTGGGGGTCATCTGTGCCATAAATGAAACCCGTGCGAGCCACGGTAGTTTCAGCTACCGAAACGGTAACCCTCCAGCTTTTAAGATTCACCTTAGACAACTTGCCTAAGGCTCTCGCTTCAATGATTCTCAACTTTAGGTCACCATGAAGCTGGGTAGACATCTCTGCTTTCCTTTCGCTTAACCTAGAAGACTGGTTCTCTGAATTCGTACCGGTGGAAGTGTTAGATCAGTGCACTCTCCACGCTATGATGGAGGAAGGGAAAATGATCAGTTATTTCAATGGTTTAAATGAAACATCTAAGGCGGACATTGATTGGCTTTGGCAGCGTAAAATCGGAATCAAAAACTGGCTCCTCTTTAGTTAGGTCTTTCTACTCAGCAAAACTGGCCTTCCCGTAATAACGGTGATGATGCCAGTAAAAGAGGAAGGCTTGCACTGCAGGAGGAATGGCTTATGGGTGGCGGGTACCCGAAGGGAGTTAGTTTAGGGGTAGAAAGACCTTCAAAGGGACTGAAGAATGAGAACAGAAAGAAGACGAATGAAGTGGAGCAGTCCACCGAGAACTTTGAAAGAGGCTAAAGGAAAGCGCAAAAGGGGATCTGGTAAATTGGAAGCTGAACGTGCATCTGAGATGCTGATGGGTCTGCTAAGTTCTTCAAGCAAGAAAAAGAGCTAAAGGAAAGCGCAAAAGGGGATCTGGTAAGCTCGAAGCTGAGCGTGCATGTAAGATAATGGTAAACCTGGTAAGTTCTCCTGGTAAGAAGAAAGAGGCTTAAGGAAGGTGCAAAGTAGGATCTGGTGATTTTGGTAGCTGAGTGTGCATCTGTAATTGCACCAAACCAGAAGTCCTTCTTCAGTCCGCATCTTCACTTCGGATGTACCTGCAAAGCCCCGAGGTGGGTCCTCGGGGTAGACACTCCGATGCTTAAGTCAGCAATAATCGGGACTACCTTTAGGGTGGAGATAAAAAGAGCTTAAGGTTGGTTTCAATTACCTCTCTGACGTGACCCTTGAGGGGTATTTATATGTTCCAATGGAGAACCCGTGTTGGCCTGCCAAGCGAGATGTTCGGGATCGGGAAATTAAGCCAAGCAAGATATTCGGGATCTGATGTGTATTTCCAGACAGTTATTTCGGGACTAGGAATTTGAGACATATTCAGGTGTGGGCGTACGCACCATAACTATTGTACAGCCTGTCATAAGAAATCAGGTGCGTGCTTGTTCACGGTAACTATTATGCAGCTGGGTTTACTTTTCACTTCGATTGTTTAGTACGTTCGAGGTGGGCACCTCGGACCTATCCTTACACTACTCCCCCCCCGAAGTCATTCACTTGTGAATGATAGGTTAAGGGAAGTGTATGTGTAGTTAAAAATGTATGATAGCAACTGATGTGAGAAGTATTTCATGGAGCCATATAGTGCCATTAAAATATGTGACACTGGGTCACTATGGTCGGAATCGATGTGAATTGAGTGACAACAGGTCATTGTGGTCGGAGCTGAGGTAAAAACATGTGACACTGGGTCATTGTGGCCGGAGCCGAAATAATATAGGTGACGTGTGGTTACTATGGCCGGAGCCGAAGTAAAATAGGTGACTCGGGGTCACTATGGCCGGAGCTGAAGTAAAATATGTAATTCGGGACCACTATGGTCGAAGTTAAAGTAAAATATGTGACTCGGGGTCACTATGGCCGGAGCCAAAGTAGAACTGGTGACTCGTGGTCACTATGGCCGTAGCCGAGGTAAAATAGGTGACTCGGTGTCACTATGGCTGGAGCGAGGTAAGTAATGATGACCAGAGTCATAGCGGCCGGAGCCGAAATAATAAGTAATGACCAGAGTCATGTGGCTGGAGCCAAGGTAATAAGTAATGACCGGAGTCATGTGGCCGAAGCTGAGGTAATAAGCAATGACCGGAGTCATAAGGGCCGGAGCCGAAATAAAAGTAATGATCGAAGTTATGTGGCCGGAGCTAAAACAAAATGTGTGACTCGATGTCACTATGGCCGTAGCCGAAGTAAAGATGCATGACCCATAGTCATGTGTTATGATTGTAGCTGAGAATGATGACCTGAAAATGACGACTCGAAAGTGACGATTGCAACCTCATGAGCCATAACAAATGGAAGTCAGACCTCCGAGAGTCATGCTCTGTAGAGCTAGGATCAGAACCAGTTTTTGTGGAGTTGATTGAATGCCAATTTTGGTAGTTGGAGATGCTTACCACAGAATCCCACCTTGAGATGCCCATAAGAAAATCTTGGTCTTTCGAGTCATAGCATAAAATCAAACCCCCTTTGAGGATTGTGCTTTGCAGAGTTAAGATTGAACTGAGCTTTCATAGAACAAATGAGCTAAGAAGCTGATAGTTGATGGACGCAAGCTCTTGTAAATCGAATGGGCTAAAAAAGCCAATAGCTAATGGGCTAAAAAAGCCAATAGCTAATGGGCTCAAAGGCCAATAGTATTTTCTGATGAACTGATAAGTTTAAAGGCTGATAACATATTTCTAAGTCTTCCAAGCCAAGGAGTTAACAAACTCTTGAGACCTGTAAAAATTCATTCTAAACATAGAACTTGACAAGATGCCATTAGTTTGTCAATAGTCAATAATATATGAGATACATCAACATTAAAGTGGCACAATAATTTGGAATTAAATATAAATGTTTGTGACATGAGTCATCAAAATAAACAATGCTAAAATATGAGTTTCAAAATATATTCAAGCAGCAAGTTAAGCACATACCAAGTAAAATATGAAAGTTTATTTTTGTTACTTATGTATTCCTACTCCCCCTCCCAAAGAGAGATTTATCTCTTTAAGTGAGATTTATTTCTTTAAGTTAGAACCAATAATAAAGACCACCATCTCGTGGATACCATTAGCTTGTGGATTATTCCACCATTTGCATGAGGCTCCACAAATGTATTAATATAAATAAATGTCATTTAAGCCACTCACTTTTAGTTGAAACATGAAGAATATATTATATTCAATATATTTAATAAATAAGGGCTCAGCATATCTTATTGATGAATGGCCCATGAGAGGTGGAACACAAGATAGCTGGTGAAATGGCAAGCTGGTTGCAAGCTAGACCTGAGCTTAGCTGTCATAAGGATGAGCTCAAGTAGTTGAGTTCATTCAAGGTTTACCTCATCCAAGGTAGTTGACCTTGGAAAGGGCTATCATGAGAATGAGCTCAAGCAGTTGAGTTCATTCGAGGTT
>BPVZ01000335.1:5984-24518 GCA_020521535.1 Rubroshorea leprosula | reverse complement strand
GAAGGTGACCGAAGCCATCCTGAAGCGCGGTTCTGAGCCCACATATATAGGAAGAGTAATAACTCCCTCCACAGGGACGGGCTGGTTGTCGAACCCATATATAGGGCCTTCATGCTTCTGCAGCGAGCTCGGATTTAGCTGCATCTTCTGGAAGCAACCCTAGTACAGGATATCTGGCGAACTGCTAGTGTCAATAAACACCTTATTGACATTATGGTTGCTTATATGAACTGTTGCCACAAAGGGATCTGCATGGGGCATCGTAATGTCGGGCTCTCCTTCTGCTCGCTTGTAATCTGCCGTGCTGAATGTAATGGGCGTATTTTCCCATTCTGCTTCCTCAAACGGCCGTTTCAGGGGTCTGTTTTTGTTGACGGTCATCACCTGTCGGGCATATGCCTTGCGAGCTCGGGCGCTTTGGCCCCCAGAGTGAACACCACCTGATATCATGTTTATTGTACCAGAAGGTGGGGGTATCCCAGCATAACCTACCCCTTTCCTATCTTTTTTATTCGGGGCGGTAGTTCTCGGTCCCTGCCCTCTCCTGTTGAAAGGACGTCCTCGGTACACTCTGCTCTGTTCAGTAGGATACTGGTTATCCTGATATGCATCCTGTGTCCCACCATGCTGGTACCTCTGTCCTTGAGGTCGGTCGTACGCCTGCACAAAATGGGTTTGAGTGGGTTGCTGGGTGTGAGGCTTCTGAACATACCCTTCTAGCTTCCCGTTACGAGCCAAAAATTCTAACTCATCCTTCAAATGCTGGCAGTCCTCTGTATTGTGACCATATACACGGTGGTAGTCACAATGCTTGCTCTTATTTACCCTCGGGAAATCATGTAGTGGGGGTGGAGGTCTCCGAACCCAGTGCTGAATTTGTGCCAGGATTTGAGACCTAGGTAAGGTCAAAGGAATGTAACTGGCGTACTTCGGGAACTCAGTTGGTTTCCCCCATTGCTCACCGACCTTCTGCTTCTTCTTCTCCTCTCTTCTCGGTTGTTGTTCCTGGCCTCTGTTCGGCTTGTCATCAGCTCGTCGCTTGGACAACTGAAAGTCCTCTGACAGTATGAAGCTGGCTGACCTGTCATTCACCTCATTCCACGTCTTCGGTGGGTTTTCAAGCAGGTTGTCTAGGAACCGGCCACGCTTCAACCCATGCAACAGGGCGGACAGGCAGATTGTGTCTGGGACATTACCAATGTCCAATGTGGCTTTGTTGAACCGCTGCATGTAATCCCTCAGAGACTCCCCTTCCTTCTGGCTAACTTGCATCAGCTCAGTAGCTGTGCGCTTGATCTCCCTTTGGCTTGCAAATTTGTTAGATAACAGCTTGGCGAGCTGGGAAAATGAATCTATTGAATGCCTGGGGAGTTTGTGATACCATCTTCGGGCTGTTGATTTCAACGTCGTCGGGAACACTTTACACATCATGGCATCATTGGCGTTTTGAATCCTCATGATGGCTTGATAGGTGTGTAGATGTTCATCCGGGTCTTTCGTGCCATCATATGTCTCTAGGTGGGGAATTTTGAATCCCTCTTGATATGGTTCTGTTGTGATGGATAGGTTCAGCGGAGCACTATCCAAATCCAAGGTCTGTTGGTGCGACCTGGGGCTTTTCAGCTCGTCAATGGATTTCTGTACATCCCGCAGCTGCCTTTCAAGGTCTGCGTTTTTTCTCATCAATTCTTCACTATATTTAGACGAGCTGGGCTCGACATTCAACTTCCCACTTCCTCTTGGCCTGGTCGGCACTACTATATTGCTTAGAGCGGGAGAGTTTCTAGTTGCAACAACCGCAGCTGGTTGTGCATCCCTGTTCAGCAAAGGAATCAGGGGGTCATCAAGAATTAGGCGGGTAAGGATTTTACCCATTGCCATTTCGAGAACTCTAGTTCTCTCTTCGAGCTCAGTTGTCCGAGCAGGTTCTGTTGACCTTTCAGGTCGTTCATGCTGTGAATCGTGCGGTTTAGAAGGTCTTCGTCTTGTCCCTGTTGGAACTTGGAACTGTTCAGGCTGGGTTGCATACCCAGTTGGTGTTCTTTCATCATCCGTCTCACTTAGATGATCCTGTTCGGCTCCTCCTACAAAAAGATTTCTTGGCATTGGCCTAAAGTCATTCAAGCCGGGCTCAGATACATGAGCATCCTCCTGTTCGTCCACTTCATTTCTTGGAGGGCGACCCCCTGTAAAGGTACGAACCATTTTGTCTCTCAGCAGGTTAAGTCACACGACTTCTTGTTCGAGTTTCCCACAGACGGCGCCAATGTTTCGGCAGCTACGCAGTCCAACACTGTTGAAGTCTTCAGCTGCCTCTACACCTGAAAATCCCGAGGATGTTTCCTCAGGGAAAACACTCCAACGCTCAAGTCAGCAATACTCAATATTCTAGAGAGAGGTGCTCTCAAGGAGTAATTGCAGAGAGAGAAGCGTAGAGATTAATTACCTTCATCGGAGGTAGTTGGGGGGTATTTATAGTCCCTTGGTGCTGACATGCATTTGCATGTGTAAGCATCCCCTTGACCCACGTGGCCTTGGTCACGTGGGTATGCTTGTACTGATGCTCCTTCAGCTTGGGCTAATGGGTGGTAGCTTAGGCCCGTTTTGCACAGCCCTGTTTGGGCGTTGGGCCTGTTGGGCCTATTCCAACAAGGCACAAAACAAAAAGTAAGAAAAATAAGGAAGGCAAATATCTATCAAAATATCTATCACTTGGTTTTGAGGTTAAGATCAAGATTCAAATCCAGGCAATAACTAACAAATCATAATATAATGAGGTACTAAAGGAACGCCATCCCTTCATCAGCTCATCATAATCAAACAGTAGTTAAGATATTTTAGAATTTAGATGAGATTAAAAAAACAGGGTTTTTTATGTGAAGAAAAACAACATTAAAATCTACAGGTGTTTGCTACACCCTTATGCCTTAAGCATGGTTGATTCTGGGTCTATTCAAGGTTGGCACATTTTACAATAATAGAAAACAAATATTATATTACATTAGACATTTAATAAGTTAAAAAATGATCACAAAACAAACTAATAATATATTTTTAAACAAGCAAGGGATATTGTTAAACAAGTACCAGTGGTGATCATGATCCTTGGAGCTTTCCCTAGACCTTGAACATGACCTGTTGCGACTTCTAGAATCATAAGTTTGAGAGCGCTCATAATCCTGATCACAATCTCGATCACTACACCTATCATGATCTCTGCTCCTATGATCATAATCCCTCCCTCAGTCACGGCTATTCCCTTGATCTTGGTCCCAACTTGATTCACTCTCATGATCTCTACTTCTTTCTTTCTATATATACACCACCAATAAAAAGGACATCACAACACCCCCCTCACCACCCAATGGTTTAGCAAAAGGAAAAAGGAAAAGAAACCATGTGAGGATTACCTCCTATCGTCATACCGGTCAAAGTTTGCGGCTCTTGTTTCTCTCTTCTTGAGAAAACAATAATCACCAAATGCTACTGAACATTTCTTTCAAAAAGCTAAATGCCACTTCAATTTAGCTAAATATAACATGCCAAAAACCATCAGGAAAGAATTCTAATGGTAGTAGGCATAATTAGTAGGCAACTTAACCCGACCAATTCAGGCCTTGATCAGATTTATTGTCACAGATTTTAAACATATGAAAAGCTCAGTTTTTTTCTTACATTACTTACAACAAACTCCTTTCTTGTGCTTCTCTCCTATTTCATTTCATGTTTCCTTTTTCTCTCATTCTTTCAGCAGAAAAAACTAATCTATCAAAATTGGTTGAGCACCAAAACATTTCATATTTGATACATTTTAAGCCCAGTTTGCACAGACAAGGTAGAAAATACTATGCTTTTAAAGTCCAGCATGTACAAACAATCGAAAGAAATTGAAAAATGGGAGATATTATTCTTCTCTGAGGTCAGAAAAACACACAGATGATACTAACTGAGAATCTGTATGGAAGAATGAGAAACATTATACCGGCACCTGATCAACATATTCACAATACAAACTTAAGGGGATCCGGAAAAGACGTATAATTTGCTGTTTTACAAGAATCCATTAAGTAACAGTGTTCAAATAAAGTTCTGATTCTTTAAAAAATAATAATATTAGACATAGTAAGTGGATAGTTCAGGCAATTTATACAACCAACACCTTGGATGCCAGGCACTATCCCTAGCCTAATGTAACACTTAAAGCCGAGCCACCATAGACAGTCAGCACATACTAAGGAGGTATATTATGTAGCTGTAAAAGTACAAAAACAGAAAATGACGCACATTATGTAGCTGTAAAAGTTATCCTTGTAAAACTGGGCCCAAAAGCCTGCTGGTGACAAGGAGGTATGATAGCCGGGTCAAAAGCGGAAGCACCTGAAACCCCAAACACTAACTTTTTGAATCCCTTAATTAGAAACAAGATAAAAGGCTATTATCAAGAAGTAGAAGATAAAAACAATGTACCTATCATAAACACTCAAAAATGCTCTACAAATATCACAAACACGTAGCTTTTGATCAGTCTGAAACAAAATTGGATCAAAAAGATTAGAGCAGGCAGAATATTAACATATCAATGGACTAAAAAAAATTAAACTAAAATCAAATTATGACAGGGAAATGTTCATGCATTAATCATGCAAATCAAATTCATATTTTCTCAATAAGGTCCAAGTGTGTCTAAGTTTTCTTGTCTAATTTTTATCATAGTTTTCCTTCTGTGAAGCTGAAAGAAAGAAAAACAGAACTCACAATGCGAACGTGAGCAGCAATATACTATGAGAAATCCAGAACAGGCTCCTGTCTGGCAGAGAGCTAAACACATGGAAAAACAATTATCCACAAATAAGGCATACCAAGGAGAACGAAATGGTACAAGTTAATAAAAATCAATTTACAAAAAATAACAATATTAAATTCAGAAATTAAAACCTTCTTGAGTGCTTCAGCCTCTTCTAATGCTTTTTGTGCCTCGTCTACCATCCCCTTCTCACCTACACAACAATAAGAGAACAAGAGAAACTATTAATAAAACACAGATAAGTATATCAAGTATTCTTGAAAACTTTGTACAACACAGTTCAATAAAACACAGATAAGTACAGTTTTCAAACAAATAACATAGATTTCCAAATAACTAAAATCCAAACCCCAAGGAACCTTTTCTTAATACAACTGCCAGCCTTTTGCATAGATATCAATCAAAAAGACTATTGATTTTGGGCTAACATTATGGATAAGAAGCCATTTGATTCAGAGCAAGTCTTCAGTTTATCCATTTATTAGTTTCATTATCATTTCATCTTTATCATCCAGAGATATTTAGGTAACTAAATTTTTTTAATAGCCTTACTGTATATTTTAAATGAAACCACCCTAAAGGCATTGTTAATGTAAGGCACTGAGTGTTAATTGAAAAAACAGTAAAGTACTGAGTCTTTATCAATCATTGACAATTGTTTTGGAAGGGCAGGGAAAACAAATTTTCTGACATTGACATTTTTTTTAGGAAAAAAGGTAAAACCACAATCAGGAAGGAACATAAATTGGCATAATAAATACCTCAGAAACAACTTAAGGATTGCTGCTCTTCCATTTGTAGGAATTTAAAGACAAATGGAGCATTCAAGAAATGTTATTTAAGACATGCTACCTAATAGATATCTATTGTCAAGAACTCAAGATGTTTTTCTCCTTGTTTTACATACATAAAAAATGGAGTTCAGGTAACCTGAGTCTTACCAAGATCCTCAGCTTTCTTCAGCTTCTCATTTATCATTTCCTGGGTCCAAGGATTAGGTGCAGGTGCAGGCACAGGCAGTGGTGCTAAAGATGGAGGGTTTGGCAATGGTGGGGGCAAAGATGCCTGATCTTTATTGAATGCATCCAAAAGTAGTGTTGACTATAACAATAAACAGAAACATTATATATACCAGGAGACTAAAAGTTATACAGGAATCAAATTATGAGGAACTTAATACACAGTCAATATGAGAAATCCTGATATGAATAAATTCGTACTTTCAGAGACCCATTTCAAATCCTACATCTAAAGAAGCTACCAAGTACCTGTTTATCTGCTCTTTTAGTTCTAAGCTCTTATACTTCTTCTAGAGCTCGTATTTTCAGTCTGTCTTGCCTTCAAGATCTGCAAATCAAAAAGAAATCATTTACACCCCAAAGCTAATCATAAAATTTACACAATTCATCCATAATAAATATTAAGACAAAGGACAAAGAAAATATTATGCAACATATGTTTATGTACAGCATTTAGCACTTTAAACAAAACACTTGTAAAAAGGCTTCAAAAATCAAAAATGATATGGCTTACTGGGAAGTCATCAAGTCAAGCAATATAATGTTACGGATTTGATATAATCACTAAAACCAATCATGTATTAAACTCCCAAACCAATCATATATTAAACTCCCTAACAAGAGACATTTCTCAAGAATTCTCAAAAATTCATTTACAAAGGCCGCAACAAAAGTGAAAGTGTGACACATCATTACTTTGTCATTCTAATCTGCCATTTAAAGGCACACTGAATGAAGTGAATGGTTCACCATTCTTTGGCACCTTAATCCAGGTCCTCCATAATATGAGAGGAGACATAGCCTTTGGCTGAATTCAACCATATTGATTTAATCTTAACAATCCAAACATATCAAGCAGACAAACAAATATGCTAAGGCGGTCTCCTCACTCTAAAAATACTGATTGAATCATTTAATTATTCTTTTTATAACAAATTAAACATCTTAGAGTTGAAATAATGGGGAAAGCAGTCAAACTCCAACCATGGTTATCCCCCTGTACCATATAATCAAAATCTTAAAATTTATGAAATCTATTGAACCTAGAAACAAAAACTTCAGAACAATTGTTGTAAACTTGGACAGCACCCTGAATCAATTAATTCAAAGAAGAATAACCAAGATAATCAAAGAAAACAAATCAAGTACTCGTCATCAATTGGCAAGGCAGAAAACACATCTTTGCTCCAATTCAAGAGTCACACCTCGTGCATATAAACCTCAATAGAAAATCATTGTAGCCCCTCCAACCCCCACCCCTTCCTTTTATACATAACCTTCGAAAGGCAATTTAAAAACAAGGAATTCAAGCATAAAAGTGAAATAAAATCTCGAACTCAACATCAAAAGTAGATAGATTTCAACAAAAATCAAATCATGAAAGCTTAACTAGTAACACATGAAGCCAGATGCTTCCTATGCTACTTTAACTTTCAAAAAAAAAAAAGGATGAATAAATAAAAACTTTCTCAAAAGAAAAAATCTTAGGTGATAACTTAGAGACAGTCCTGAAAAAATAAAAGAGGAGCTAGTGCAAAAATATGATACCATATTGATCAGCTTCTTTCAATTTCTCCTTAATCTGCTTTGAAAGCTCTAGTACTTCTGCTGTCTGTAACATCAACACAGAAAATAAATAAATCTGTAAGTCCAAAGTAGGAGAAAGGTCAGACAGATAAAATTAAGACTTATCCAAAACCTGAGTAACTTCAGAGACTGATATAGCAATAGCAGCCTCTGCATCCCCATCTTCAAGACACTTTAGAGCTCTACCAATTTTCCTATCACACTCAACAATGAGCCTGTCAATAGCATCTTCCAACTCTCTTTCATAATTATCGATGCCTTTTGCCTTAGCTTCTTCATATCTAAGAGGTGTTAAGCAACCACAAATGCAGAAATACAGAACTACTAAAAGTAATAGCATAGGCATATTATCAGCAGAGACATTACTTCTGAAAAACAAACAGAAAGTACATACTACTAAAAAAGCACCTATCCAGCATTGTGAGTAATATAAGGATACTCTCTCCTCAGCTGCAAAGAGTGGACCTTTGGACATGGCCCCATATCCATTTTCTGAACAAGAGAAAACACAAGATTAACATCAGAAATCCTAAAGTCTCAATAACTTAAAAAGAAAACAAGAGGAAACAAGAAGTTTGAAATCAGAAATCCCAAAGCCTCAATAACTTGCTGAAAAAACCATAAACAACTATCTGCAACTCAAATTTAACCAAAGGCAAAAGTTGAACATGTAAGAGTATACCACATAAGAACAATGATACCTATGAATACTACAAGTGCATATAGTATCCACCTAAGAAACTCACCAAAATACCTTCCTCAATGCATAAAATGAAACGTGTCATACCAGTTGACAATAAAAAAAAAGGGATTGTAAAGGAGAAACTAATTAAATTTATAAAGAAACATGGATCACAACCAAAAATACCTAGTTTATTTGTCTTACATCTTACATACCCGTGATAAATAGAGAATTTAATGCCGCAGCATGATTTTCTTTATGACACCTCACAGGTAACAAGAATAAGCAATTGAAAGTAAGCAGAACGGCATCCCTATCATTTGAATTTATATCTCTTTCAAATATACCCATGATAAAATAGAAAACTTGTATCTATGACCCTTGTTCTAATTTACACAGATAATAGGCTACCAAACTGACCCAAAATAGCTAATAATAATATACTTATGCTATTCATGCACAACTACCAATTCTTTTCTCTTGTTCTTTATATTTCATTAAAAACCATTTTCAAAATGGTTCCAGGAGCAGTCTTCATAAATACATGTAATTTAGGCTTACCACTAATTCAGCAACTTTCCTCTCTCCCTCTATCTCAGAATCCCATTTTTCACAATAAAACAAATGACAAAACTTTCAATTCATCTCTTCCTAATTAGGAGTTAGGGGATAACAAAAACCAGATGATGTGTTGCTCCCACACTCACCACAAAAAGCAGATCTCATTTCACTGCATTTTCAGCTTTCATGCCATAGCTCCAACATAAGCAATTCGAATTCATAAATTAGGGTTCAAAAGGAAAGAGATGGGTATGAATCATTTAACGATTAACGAATCATAAAAATGACTTGGTATTGATACTTATGGTTACAGAGTGGTCATGAATCTGAAAAGCCCAATGCTAATGGTTCTAAAAATTGAGATTAAGGAGATTGTGGCTCATGATCATTACCTGTGAAATTTGATGGTGAGTTGGTCCATTATATATGCTTCAATCTTCTCTACGGTCTACATTCGGTCTACATTTGTCTGATAAAAGTACATCCCTCTCAGTCCCTTGTATATGTAGTTATATTGGGATATTTTCTTAATTAATTCCTTAGTTGCCACATTGTTTGGCACCCAAAATGTAACCTCATTTCCTAAAACTGATATATACATTTTTTGTCCATTTGCAAATTCACGTGTGACTTTAGACTCGTGTCATGGTGTTTAACTTATTCCATTACAGCAGTTCAGTTTGGCTTTATCATTATTACAGGCACAATGTATTTGCTTCTCTTGTTACTCGTTTCGTATTCACCTTGCCTTTTTTGCCTTTCTGAATTCTATCAATTATCAAATACTAGTTGTAAAAGGCAATTTCCAAATTTTGATGGATTATTAGCCTAAGAAGGTAACTTAAATTATTAAACAAATTAAGGGAAAAGTACATGTGACTTGCCACTAAACATGTGTGTTTCATAAGTAGAGTTCACATAATTTTGTTTTGTTCTATTCTTTTTTTCTTTTCTTTTTTTTCTATTTCATCTTAAGTAGAGTTTTGTTTTGTAGAATAAAAATATTGAATAAAGGTACCATACCTCCGAGGCCTTAAGCATGATTAAAGAAAAATGAAGAAAAATGGTTTTTTATTTTTACTTTTTATTTTTGTGAGAAGTAATAAACAATAATAAAACTAGTCGGTGTTTATTAAACACCTATGCCTTAAGCGTGATTCTAGGCCAATGCAAGATTTATTAGCATTTTTTTTTAAACCTTAATTGAATATTTATAACTCTTTGTTTGTTTAAAGTATGCATCCAAAAATAATGAGTAAAATAGATGATAACACTCAAAATATAATATTATCTTGTAAAATTTAAAGTTTAACAAATATATTTATAAGATACTTGAATTGAGAGATCAAGCATTCTTAAAATTTGATCTCAACTTCTATAAACTTTATCTTATTTTTTAATTGATAAATTTGCCTAGTTTAAGATGGGTAAAAAATGAGTAATTATAGGAAGGATGAGAAATGATAGAGAGCGTGAAAATTAGAGCATTTGATAATTGAATATGTGAAGAGTTTGAGCAAGGTATGGAGCAAAACTCGAAGCAGATTCTTTTTGCCAACGAACTTTTGTAAGTGTGGTTTAATGTGAAAAGGTATTTGAATATTTTCTCATTTAGTATGTTGGAAAAGTTTCAGAGACTAGACAAGCTCCAAATATGGAATTGTGATTCACTTTAAGAGATATTTGAGTCTCAAGAACTTGGTATCGGCCAATCACAAGCACAAAAAGCCACTCCGCTACCTTTGTTGGAATCCGTCACAGAATTTAAATTTCCAAAATTAACAGACTTGGATCTTTATGGGCTAACCAACCTTAAAGGCTTGTTCCTTCAAATGCATATTACAGAATGGCCATCATTGAAAAAATTGCGGATTTATGGATGTAACCAATTACAGATATTTGCTTCAGAACTCTCAAGTTTCCAGAGAATAAAAGAAGATGATCAACTTAAAATTCAAATTAAATATCCTCTTTTCTGGATGAGCGAGGTAAGAGTTCTAAACAATTTGCGTAGAAGTCAATTTGGGCACATGGATGCACGCACTTCATTCAAGTAAAGCTTTTCTTTCGGCTTATATGACATTTTGAAATTTTTTGTACTCATACATATTTAATCTATTATCCTTTCTTCAAAAGTTCATTTCCTTCAATCTATCAAGTATCAATTAAGAAAAACAAACTAAATTGTTTAAAAATTTTATAGAGATAATGTATTTTATTAAATTGAAGTAATAATTAATAGTAGGAAACTCTCTGGTTATGGTTGTCTAGTTTTTAATTCATTAATAATTAATATATTATTCAAAATTTGATTAGTTTTTCATTTTTTTTTAATTCTAATGTAATTGATAAACAATTCATGCTAATATATTACATACTACACTATCTTTTCTCTATATTTATGAATGCAGTTTAAAATGTGCTAGTAACAAATTGTAGACATAGGACTTTTATCATATGCACATTTTGCAACCTGCGTCTTAAAATCATTTTTTAACACATCATATTTCCAATTTTTCAGACTACATTCCCCAGTCTAGAAGAACTAATACTTGAAAAGAATGACAATTTGAAGGAGATATGGATTGGACAATATCCAGGGCCCCATTTACCCAAACTAAAAGTTCTTAAACTCACCCATGAGTGGGTGGATGAGTTGGCTGGGACTCTTCTAGCTTAACCAGAAGTCTTGAATTTAAGTCCTGGGAATGCAGCTCCGTTAAAACTCATGAGGGAGAGCTTTGCCACCCGTTGGGTCCTGCCCGACTCGAATCCGGATTAGTCGGTGGCCCAATGAGTTTCCGGATACCGGATGGTCCATACAAAAAAAAAAGTTCTTAAACTCATCTGCCTTGGGGAGCAATCAGCTGTTCCTTCATTTTTCTTTCAGTCACTACCCAACCTTGAGAGGCTTGTTGTGAGTGAAGCTTCCTTTGATAAAATATTCCATTGTGAAAGCTTTAGTAGTGAGGAAAGACCCGCAGATACATCTACTCAATTACGGTTGTTAAAGTTATCTAAACTCAATGAACTAAGGCACCTTTGGAAGGGAGAATCTGATCTAGTACCAGTTTTCTACAACTTGAGAACTCTAGAAGTGCTTGAGTGCAGCAAATTAATGAGTTTAGTGCCATCCATTGTATCTTTTGAGAGTCCGCAAAGTCTAGAAGTGTCAAGATGTCATGGACTCATAAATTTAGGGCCCATTTGGTTCAGTCCAAGTGCCTCAACTTTTTAATACTATTTATATTTTATAAGTTTAAATTTTCCTTTTAAAAACTTACATTTTTAAATATTTTTTTAACTTTAAAAAGACCTTAAATAGTAAAAAAATCAAAAGCTTCGAATTCAAACTTTTGATAAACTTCCTTTTTACTCATTTTTTCTTATATCTAAAAAAAACTTTTAAATTTTTCCTTCAATAAAAATTTAAACTTATGACTCATGAACAGTACAAAAAAAGCAAAAACTCCAACAAGCTGCACCAAACATGCCCTTGAGATACTCAACTGCTAAAAGCTTAGTGCATCTCACAAAAACGAGTATAACTAATTGTGATTTGGTAGGAGAAATAGTTGCGTGCTTGGAGGATGATGTGAAGGATGGAATTGTCCTTAGCAAACTCAAGTATTTGCAACTTTGTGGTCTGCCCAGACTTTCAAGCTTTTGCTCTGTTAAATGCAAGTTTGAGTTCCCATTTTTGGAAGAGGTGATTTTGATGGATTGCCCAAGTATGCAGATTTTCTCTATGGATGAAATAAGAACACCAAAGCTGCAGAAAGTAAAATTGACTGGAGAAGAAGATGAAGCGCTTTGGGATGGCAACCTAAACTCGACCATACAACTACAGTTCATGCAAAAGGTATATATGCATCAATTCAAAAGATCTCCTAAGGTTCTCTTGTTTTAAATTCTTTAAAATAAAGGGAAAAACTAGAAACATATGTATATGTCAAACACTTAATTGATCATGATATTGTAAAGGAAAATTTTTGTTCCAATTTTTCCTTTCACCTTCATTATTGTGTTGTTGTTGTGTCTGCAGAGTGGAAGTGATCCTGAAAATTGAGATAAGATAAATTGCGGCTCATGTCCTTTCCAAGTGAAGTTTAATAGTGAGTTGGTCCATCATCTCTACACCTGCTTGATAAAGATATTTCTCTTGTAAACATTATGCATGGAGCTATATTGAGGCTGCTTTCTTTGTTCCTTGCAGGTTTGAATGATGTACCCATACGTTGGATGTGAATTTGCAAAGTTATCACATTGCTTGATGCCCAGAATGTTACCTCACTAAAACTAATCCCTTTTTTCTTAAAAAAAAGAAAGAAAAAAGAGAGAGATCTTTTTCTATTTCCCGAACTCATTCGCTACTTGTATTCTCAATAATTAAATTCATGCAAACGCTTAAATTCATTTGTTGTTTTATTGTATTAAAGAGAGAACTTATATCCTTCAAGACAACAAATGTGGCTATCTTATATATGCTTGTATGGGGGGAAGGGGGGGTGGGGCGCGGAGGGAAGAAGCGTGCTGTGCTGCTGCTCTGCTGGGTGGTGGCATGGGGGCCAGCGGCAGGCTCTGCGCGGGCTGGCCGCACAAGCACCAACGCTGCACCTAGGCATCGCAGCAGCAGCAACAACTCGGGCGACAAGTTGTGCTGCGGTGCAAGAAGAGGAGAAGCACGTGGCTCTTGAGGTACATTTCTTGTATGTAACTATGTATATTGAGAGGTTGCTTTCTTAATTCCTTATTTGATCTGAATGGTGCATTTATAAGTTGGATATGAACTTAGCAAATGTTGCCACATTGCTTGGAACGCAAAACTAAACAGTTTGTTGTTTATGGTATTTTAAAGAGAATGAATATCCTCCATTCAGAAAACAAAATGTTGCTTGCTGATTATCTATACATCGTTCTGCTGTACTTCCTTTTTAATTAGAATATGATTTGCTCATTTTGATAGGTTTGCTATGTTCTTTTCTTCTACACACAAAGCAAACTATAATTTTAAACATAAATTTCAGCTTTCACACACACGAACTGATTTTGCTGCCTCATAGGGTTTTCATTTTTCTATAGTGATAGATCCCTTGGAGATTTACATTTTTTTTTCTATATATGCAATAATAGGCTACATAAGATGAGATAAACGATAGATTGAGCCACTTCGGGTATTGGAGATGTGCATTTGCATATAGTGACCCACACCATTTTTTAATGAATCCACATTGGAGATTTGCATTCGGTGCTGTAACAATGAACCCTAAAGGGTCCAGGAAAAATGGACCTGGTGCATCCCCATTTGCCTTCTTCAACTAAACTAAAATTTTATTTATGACCAAAAAGGTCATTAAGGCATGTAATGGTGGTTAGATGCAAATGGACATGAATACTCCTTGTACTTTCATTGATAAACATATTTTCTTTGCTGTTCAAAAAAATATACATAAGGTAAAAATGCTTGATTTTATAGATCAAGGACTTACAACTAATTAAACAAATATATAAAGCACAAAGGGAGATAAAATAAATAATAAAACTTAAAATGAAAAGGGCAATGCAAATAAGTTTGCTCAAGCACAACCTTTAACTATTATTATTTGCATACTCCTTTGATCAGGCATTACTTTACTACTGAAAATCTATCAAAGAGAACAGTAGTACATGAGGGATCAATAGATTTGAGTTTAGAATTTAAACAATAGAAGAGAAAAAGGAAAGGGAGAAGAAATATATAGGCAAAAGGATGCATAGTTGCGGAAAAGATTGAAGAACAGAGAAACCAAAAGGGAATAGAAACCATAAAAATGAAACATAAAAGTGCATTTCAATTTAGACTACACATTAAAAGTGCAAGCTAAAATCTGAAAGAAATACATGAAACTCAAAATGAAATGACTGTTTCTTAGAAGAGGAAAAGAGAACAAAGAAAATATCAGTCTAACTTTTGGACAACAAAGGAGAACAGCCGGACATAGAGCACACTCCTTTCCCG
Source organism: Rubroshorea leprosula (assembly GCA_020521535.1). NCBI lineage: Eukaryota > Viridiplantae > Streptophyta > Magnoliopsida > Malvales > Dipterocarpaceae > Rubroshorea > Rubroshorea leprosula. The sequence continues at coordinate 9,867 of BPVZ01000335.1, read as the reverse complement.
TTTAAATTTTGGATGTAATTTGATCTAATGCCTTTTCAATTATCAGTCTCTTGCTATATAAAAATATCAAGCTAAATTATATAATGACCAGGGACTACAACTAAAAAGAAATTTCAGGAGTATTTTAACTCCTTGCTATATAAAAATATCAAGTCAAACTATATACAGATCAGAGACTACAACTAAAAAGAAGAATGAATCTAGAAAGAAATATCAAGAGTATTTTAACTCTTTTGTTTCATTGGACAACACTTCTTGATGCTTTAACTTTTGGTTTTTATGCCTTTTTAATATTCTAAAAATATATAAAATATTAATCAAAATAAATATTAAATATATTTTATATATTTTTAGGATGTTAAAAGATAAAAAAACCAACAGCTGCAGTTACAAGCTAACACTCTCAAACTAAGCCTTAGTTGCAGTTCCCCAATGTCATTTTCTTCTTTAAGCCCTCAGTTGAAAATTTTACCTACACTTTGTGATCTCATACCAAAACAAATGAATTATAAGGGAGGAGTGACATTACATTCATGTATAGAGATTATGCATGCACAATATTATTTCACAATAAAAGCATTATCAAACAATTTAATTAATGCATATCAATTCACACCACAACTAAATGAAATCATTTTTACCGTTAGATAAGACTGATTCTAGATATAATTGTGTGAATCATTTTTGTATGTGTCTATCCCCAAAAGATTCCAGCATCCTCAAATTTCTTACCAACTTAATATCAAGCCATCAAAGCAGAAAATAAAATTTAACCTCATTATATTAATTCTCCTTTTAGATACTTATCTGAAAAATTGCAAACACAGAAGTGGGAATAGTAAAATCAAGCAAACTTACTTCCCCGAAGATAGCGAATATCAAATGCAAATCACCAAGTGAAAAATAGCCTCTTAAACAAGTTGATACAACCACATGACAAACTGTCAAATTACTGAACTGAGAAATGTTACTCCCTTATATAAGTTGGCTTACCTAAGCAAGCACAGTTTTGTATTCATTTTCTTCTTGGCAACATGCTTCTAGTGTCGGATATGCCTGATTAAAAAAAAAAAGTAAAGTTTAAGAATAATCCTTATCAGCACAGAAAACTTTTAAAGTTTCAGGCACAAAACACAAAGTAAGAAAAATATGGAAAGCAAATATCTATCGCTTAGTTTTGAGGTCAAAATCAAGATTCAAATCCAGGCAATAACTACAAATCATAATGCAAAATAGCCTAATAAAATAATTAGGTACTAAAAGAATGCCATCCCTTCATCAGCTCATCATAATCAAACACTAGTAAAAATATTTTAAAATTTAGATGAGATTAAAAATAAAATGGTTTTTTACCTTTTTATGTGAAGAAAAATAGCATTAAAGTCTACAGTACAGGTGTTTAGTACACCACTTTGCCTTAAGCATGGTTGGTTCTAGGTCCATTCAAGATTTACAACCATTTGTCTATACCATATGTATTCCAAAACTAATGGAAATATTATATATACCATGAAGAGATACTCCCATCGTCAAGCTCTTCATCAAGCTTATCTTAGACTCATACCAAGCAAGATAAGGAAAGAATTTTTCAAGGGTGAAAACAACTCATCTAATTAGCTTATTTAGCTTACAATAACCTCCAAAAAAATTAATAATAAACAAAAATAAAACATGGTGTAGATTCATGTAATTAAATACACTATATTTTGCTTTAGAAACCAAAAATAATACTTCCTCTAGACCAAAAATAGTACTTTGCCTATCAAATAAGTTAATAAAGACCCAATACTCAAACAGCATTGAATCTTAAAGACTAACATAAGTAGATGTATCAACCACATAAGCATTTAATCTAACAGTAAACTGTCCTCCAAATGAAACAAGAAATTTTAAATTCAAGTCGTAAGTAGACATGTGAGTAGGATGGATGAAGGGACAACAAGTGCGAGCAGAGCAACTGATTTTTGAAGCAAATGGACCAAATGAGGACATAATTAAATACATGGATTGACATAGGATAGGAGCTTCAAACCCTTTAATTTGCTCCTCATTTTCTGTGGTGGATCTTATGTTGGGATGAATTGGGCTAAACAGGACTTCTAAAGCAGCCCAGCTATATATTTATTTTACTAATGGAATGGTAGCATTTTTTCAAGGAAACTTGTTTTACAATTTGGACTATATTGGACTATAACATAGAGATCATTGGATGGGGGAAGGGGCCCCAATATCAGGGAGCCCAACCCCAATTTAATGGTTAGTATTGTGTAGTTTGGTACAATTTAGACTGTATAACACTTTTTCATTTTTTAATTATTTTGTCAATTAATAGGTCTTTTTTTTTTCTTTTTTCACATATAAATAGCTTGCTCCATTAGTTAAAACAAGTGATCCTTATTGGTGATTTAATTAAGCAGGATGTTTTAGGTATAACTAACATGTTTATATGTGTTTGAGTTCTAAAAAAACTTCAAAAAACTAAATAATCCAATAAAACAATTTTAGAGTGTTGAAACATTCTGCAGTTTAGGCTTAGAGTTCACAGTTCTTCACATTTATTGGAGAAAATTGTCAAATGTATAGCATCAAATTTAAGATCATGATCTACATCATGGAGGGAAAACAAAATTGAATCATAAGAACGAAGAACATTACTAAATTATTCTTTCCAAGAAAGCCTTCATTGAGATATATTCCAGGCTAGGTGGAAATATTTATGGGACAAAATGGGATGCCTTGTCGAAGTATGTCGAAAGAATGTGTCACCATCACTATACCCCTACTATGGGTCTGTATTTATCTAACCTTAGAGGAAAATGGATAATTAAATTTAGCAATGCATTTTTCTTGGGCTAACTCCAATAGATAAACATAGATAAGTTTAAATAGCCATTAAGAGTGCAAGGTTAGAAATATGGGAGGTAAAACTTGTTTCATTTTGAAGCAATAAAACGCAAAGCGTAGATTTTATTACTGCGGGCAACCCTGCTGGCCACAATCATGGATGAGTCTTTGATTTTAATGTAATGGTTTTATTTCAATACATAATAATTTTCATCAATTATTCGAAATGAAATGAAAAAAAAAAATGATTAAGAGATACAAAGGTCGAAACTCTAGAGATCACAGGGCACACCATATTTGGTAAACTATAAGATACAAAAGATAAAACAAAGCATGGTATCCAGTAAGGAAAGACAAAAGGAAATTCAATACCAAAAATCAAGGTTTAGTCTTAAGATCATAAATAGATGCTAAGAGGCTTCAATTACACCTGAAGCCAGTAAGAAAGCAAAGGAAGCAAGAAATCAATTACTAAAATCAGCTAGTGAGAAAGAAAATTAGAAGGAAGAAACAACATGTCATTACCTATTGCACCTGATGGCTGAATTTATAAATGAAGAGAGGAACGATGTGGCAGGCACTTCTAACAATACCACCTCCAAAATTGCACCTGCAAATACCGAGTAAAATGCATTTTTCTATTAAAGGTCACTAAAATTTAATCTCTAAATCAAACACCATAAACAACTTTTCTGCCAAAGCACCTGATTAGTTTTACCCTAGGTTGGTCCCAAACTATAAACAAAAGAATTTGCATACAGATTAATGCCAAATTATTCCAGCCTAACTTCATGTCTGTATTATTTTAATTTGGTTCTCCTTTTCTCTCCTTTTTCTTATTGTTTAATTCTCAATCACCATTCATCTCCATTAGAAAATCCAATGACATAAGAAACTCAAGATTGAAGCACAATTCCATTTAGAAGAAACAATACGAACAAAGTAAAATTTAATTTTAGGATTCTTTCACAAAAAACAGACACGAACTCACTCGGCCAATTGAATCGAGGCAAGACTTGGTAACTGAAAAATAGATTAT
>BPVZ01000334.1:24923-42071 GCA_020521535.1 Rubroshorea leprosula | reverse complement strand
AGAATAGGAAATTGGGCAAGGATCTTCACTTATGCCTGATTCTATTCTGAAAGAGGCTGACCATGGGTGAATACGCATCAGGTCCCAAATTTACACTAGGACAGAAAACAGGTTTTTCAAGCTAATTATGCTTGTTTTGACTGTAGCTTAATTGTTTTGACCAGTTGGATCATAGGATTGCACCATTTCCTTTTTCAGCTGAATTAAAATGGGAGCCAATTCTTAATCATGAGACCACAGATAGCCAGGTCTGTTTCTTTCCAATGAGAATAGTGTTCTTCATAATAAAACCAAGATATATGAATTAGAAGTGTTCATATCCGATCCAATCCGATTGATTCGGTCTAAATTGATCTAATCCAATAAAAAACCGATCCAAACCGATATAAAATTGGATTGATTTGAATTCTAAAATTTTAAAACTGATATAATTGGTTTGGTTCGTGATTTTACCTTCAAACCGCCTGAAATGCCCGATTACAAAATAAAAGCCGATTAGAAGATAATTTAATTAAATAATGGCTTAATTTAATTTTTAGTCTATTAACTATCACCTTGATTTCATTTTAGTCTAGAAACTATGTTTTATTTCTAAGTGGTCTATTAACTTTCAGATTCATTTCAATTTCGTTTACTTGGTCAAATATAACGGAAAACTTATTATTCTGTTAGAGAACAGTTAGTCCTTGACTATATTTTTTTTGATCTTTTAGTCTTTAAATTTATATTTGTTATAAAAATAGCTTTTTTACTTAAAATTATTATTTATAAGCTATGATATCAGATTTTTATACGGGTTTTTCTATTTCTTTAATTTGGTATCAGAGCTTGAAAGTTAATAGACCATTTAGAAATAATAATTTTAAGTATAAAAATTTGGTATCAGAGTTTAAAAATAATAATTTTAAATATAAAAACTATTTTTATAACAAATATAAATTTGAGGACTAAAAGATAAAAAAAATATAGTTAGAGGACTAACTGTTCTCTAACCGAATAGGAAATTTTCCGTTATCTTTGACCAAGTAGACGAAATTGAAATGAATCTGAAAGTTAATAGACCACTTAGAAATAAAACATAGTTTCTAGACTAAAATGAAATCAATGTGATAGTTAATACACTAAAAATTGAATTAAGCCATTAAATAATATAACATATTTTTTGTAGCATTTTAAATTTTCTTTTTCTTATTTTATAAGATTATAACTCCATTAACTTAATTAAAAAAATAAAAATAAAACATCTCCATATTTTCTAAGTTATTTCTCCATTTTAATTATGCACTCTAACCTTAATTCTAAATTTATAATTCACCTGCAACTCTAATATCTTAGAATTGGTTTGCACCTTTACTTTTAGAATCCCAAATTTCTAATTTATTTTTAAAACAATCTTATAATTCTTCTAATTAAATTTTAAATAAGTATCATTCTAAAAGTCTTTAAACTCTATAATAAAATTAGTCTTAATATTCTACTATTTTTGGATATTTGGTTTAGAAGTTTTAAATTTTGATTGTGAATGTTTCAAATCAATTTTAGGAATATTCATGTTAAATGTTATTCACTTTTAACAGGATTTAAAAAATGAGATTAACTTATTAGTGCATTAGGAAAAAAAAAAACTAATTTTAATCTTCAAAAATTATTTACGTTGTGCTAGAAATTTGACGTTATTTTTTATTGTTTTTGGTGCCTCTAGTGATGTAACGAAGAAGAATTTTCAAAACTTTTCAACTTTTACAAATGTAAAGGAATATAAGAATTTGTTTATAATTTTTTCCTATTATTATGTTTTTACTGATTTGAATGTTAATATATTTTATAATTATACTTTTTATTTGATATTAAAATATTTTTACATTATCTTATGTATTTAATAATGTTAAAAACCAATCAATTTGGCTAAACCACACCGATCTGATTTAAATTGGATTGATTTGGTTATCACATAATAATGGATTGGATTGGTTTAAAATTTTTATTAACCGATTAAATTGGATTGGTTTAAAAAATAGTAAAATCCGAACCAAACCAAACCGCAATGTTTTGAAAATCAGACTGGATTGACGGATTCGACCATTTGAACCGGTACTCAGTGGTATAAACGGTTTGGTTGTATCTTTTAAATCGTTTGAATTGTAAACCGTTTGAAACTGATAAGAATTATTGAAACCACTCAAACCGATAAACCGTTCGACTGGACAACGGGACTTGAACTCACAACCCCAAAGCCTTAATTCCGACTCTTTACTACTAGGACAATGCAATCCTTGTGTCAAGGAGTGCTTGGGATTTGAACACCCATTCTCCATGATATGAAACAAAGACTCTACCACTTGAGACACAACCTTTATTTGCTATTTTTTTCTTTTACAATATATTTATTTTATCTTTAAAACCACAATTATATTAAAGTTTATTCTCACGATCACAATTATATTAAAGTTTGTTCTCACAAAGGCTCAAACTTGTGATATTTTAAATGTCAAATCAATCACCTATCACTGCACCCAACTAACACCTTGTGAAATATTTTGTAGAATAATATATTTATAATAGTTTGATCAACCTGATGGTTTTATCGGTTAAATTGGTTAAATTGGTCAAATCAATTAAATCAATCAAATTAATTAAACCGATCAAATCATAAACCAAAAGTTAAAACGGTTTGACTTTTAATTCGAGTTTAAAAACATTGTCACACCGCGAACACCCCTACGTGAACTTGCCAATCATTACTCTTAAGTGTACTTTCAAAATAAAATTTTAAATGCAATTGTTATCCATGCATGACCTTGAGTAGTTTTTGATTTGTGAATCAATCTCTCTCTACCAGAGGGTGCTTTGGGGTGGAAAGGGAAAATATATATATATTGAAAAGTGCAAAGAATACAACTATAATGTCCTAGAATCCCAATAACAGCCATGGTCATTCCAGCGAAGACACTGTATGTATCACCAACAAAGACGGAGGAAGGATACCTACAGCCAAGAGAATCAAAATTTTGTTAGGAAGACTATCAAATGAGAGTAGCATTTATAGAACAACTCAGTACTGAAATAATGTGTCATTACCAGTTGTAAGAAAGCAAAGCCAAGGAGGTGGCCAATAGGGGTTGAACAAGATAAATAGAGAACGCATGGGCATGTTGACACTCAGGGTTTGAAAATGCTCCAATTTGCATGATATTATGTACCATAATCTGCAAAGTACAAAGATATCTTAATCTCATTAAAAAAAAAAAAAAAAAAAAAGAAGGAAGAAAAAGATTCTTAATGTTCTGTTTCTATGCTTACAGCAAATGCAATGACAACTGTTTGCCCAACTTCAAGACCATTCAAACCAGCATGAAATGAAATTCGTGCAGAAGACTGCCAGAAGTGCCATATATAATTTATAGATCCATCCTGTCAAAAATATTAAATTAACCTTAGAATAACTCAACAATCTAATAAAAGAAGATAGAAAACTATGAAATAAATTATCAAGATCAGCATCTAGCATATGAAAGATGTCTACAGAAACACGTATAATCTGTTTCACCTTGACATAAACCCTGCTTATGTACAACTTACCTTAGCTGTGATCAGTAACTGAATGTCATGGATCTCAGAAATTGAGCCCTCCAAATGAGAGAGCAAAAAAAGAGCAACTTACAACTACGTCCTGGAAGAGAGCAAATAACCAATTGGAGAGGAAAGGAATTCCATCTTACAAACAAGTCAACTTAGAAGTTTCTGAAGATTCTCATTCACATATATAGAGACTGGCAAATGAAAACAAGAAACTGGCAAGCATTTGAAATGACAAAATGAATGGAAGAAGAAAGTACATCAAGGAACAGAATCATTTAAAAAGATCATTTAAAAAGACAAGTATAGAATAATTTCTGAAGTTGTATAACAGAAGTGGATAAATTCCCTTCCTATCATCACTAAAGATGCAGAAACTAGACGGATCTCCAACTCTTGAATGGGAAAGATGAAAGGATTCACAAGTCATAACCATATCCAGACCAGTAATTTTCCCAATCAATGATGAAATCCCATCTCTTTACTACCAATCAAGTTAATAATTAATTCCGAAATTTAATTGTTTCTTTGTTAATGTTAAATTAATTATAAACATTAGTTCATACCTAGATCCAACACCTCTAGCCCAACATATGGAATTAGAGGCTTTGGAATAATGATGGTTGTATGTCCAGCATATGCCATCAATAGGGGAAGAGTGGCAAATGATGGCAGTAGTAGTTTCCTGCTCCACATGGTAATGTTGTAAGCAGCAAGCAAATATTATCTCAAAAGTTGATATGGGGAAAAAAATGACAGGAATCTTAACACGTATACAAAAACCTTAAATGACGCATACTCACACTCTCCAAGGAACATCCAGGACGTCATCTACAAATCCAAGCAAAGTCATGAAGCAGATAGATGCCAATGCTGCATTGCACTCGACAAGCCACTGCATAAAGGAATAGTGAACATCTCAATTGTCAATTGATTGAACAACCACCAAAAAATAGGCCAGTTTGAGGTAACCATATCCAAGAAACAAAACAACCACCATAAAGCTAAAGAATGGGTGACATGAAATTGAAATGGAAGTAATAAGAAAAGCAAAACTTCTCAGAAGCCAAAATATGAAAGGGAATCATCCTAAAACTTTTATTTGAGCTCAGCTAAGTACATTAAAGCTAATAATTATTCACACCTCAAAATTGGTATCAGGCATCAGTAGTTTTTCAATTTTCTGAAACTTTCTTGTAGATACCCTAGAACTGAACCAGTTCAAAGCAGTGTAAGATTTAGTAGGGATAAGAAAGAAAGAAAACGAAAAGATGGGAACTTTTTGCGATAACATACATTTCATACTTACGTTTGAATCTGCTGTGAAGTTAAAATACTGGAACACGATTGCCAAGACCAAGAAGATGATGCCTACATACAACAATTCCCAATGATTCAGGCCTGCCAAATACTCAATATTATCAATAAGTAGATTTTTATATGAGAGTTTGTCAGGAATTAATCAGTTATGCAGATGAAGCCCATCAGAACATATGCAGTGGTCTAACTACATGGTGAAAATCTAAAATCAAATGCATCTTTGATTCACTTAATCTAAAGAAAATTTGAATGGAAACAAGTCCCCCTGCATCTCAAGAACTTTGATGAAGGGTGGAGAAGAGATTTTAGCATCTAGCAACCTTAAAAAGCAAAGCTAGAAAAAGAAACAGATGGTTAATATATAATTGTAACAATTAAAAGATGGATCCGGGTGAAAAGATACATATGAAAATTTAGAATTTAACAGGTGGGAAATTTTATTAATTCATGTGATAATGATATTGACATTTAAGAAACAGAAAGGAAAATAAGAAAGCTGAGACATTTATTTGATTGACAATGCAGGTGGCAACTAAGAATCCAAGGAATGCACAGTTAGCACTAATGAGCGTAGTAGAACTAATGACTCTTTAAAAGCCAACGAATTTCATGAGAAAAAGAATCCTAAACAAGAACACATTTCATGAATTGGAATCCAAACCCATACCCAGTTTATTAATCGAAATGGAATTGCAAAACCAACATACACCCAGTTCCCCAAATGAATCAAAACCTATATGAAACAAAGGATGAAAAGAAATTGGACTCACACTTTAACAGTTCCTAGAGGGGTACCCTTCTTGTTGATATCGTACCCCAAACAAGCTGCGGCTCAGAACATATCTAGAAGCCACGGGTATCATCTCGAGAGTAACAAAGATGCCGGCAAGACTGACTCCAGCATTGATAAGAATCGATCTCTTCAACTCTTGTTCGATGTTGTAATGGTAGAAGAGGAGGTAAAAGCATGGGATTGAGAATAAAAGATGTTTGGGCAGTTTCGCAATCCAACACTGTTGAAATCCTTAACTGCTTCTACACCTGAAAATCCCGAGGTTATTTCCTCGAGGAAAACACTTCGACGCTCAAGTCAACAATATTCGGTATTCTAGAGAGAGATGCTCTCAAAGAGTAATTGCAGAGAGAGAAGCGCAAAGATTAATTACCTTCATCGGAGGTAGTTGGGGAGTATTTATAGCCCCTTGGTGCTGACACACATCAGCATGTGTAAGCATCCCTTGGCCCACGTGGCGCTGGTCACGTGGGTATGCTTGTACTGATGCTCCTTCAGCTTGGACTAATTGGTGGTAACCTAGGCCCGTTATGCACAGCCCTGTTTGGGTGTTGGGCCTGTTGGGCCTATTCCAACATTACTCCCCCCTGGTGTTCGATTGACGAACTGGGATGGATGTGACCGTGGGTCAACGTTCTAGCTGGTGACTATGACGGACAGCTTTAACAGCTTACGGCCGACCTTGTCGATGGCCGAGCTGAAAGGTAATACGAAAAGGGGCGAGCTCGCGAACCTGAAAGCGTGGAGGCGAGCTGATATCCTTAGCCGAACTAGTGTGGGCTTGTTATGGTGGCGAGCTGAAATGGTTCACCATAGTTGAGCTCGCATAGGGAGCGGCCATGTACATAACGCCATTTCCAGCGAGCTTGTCCGCGTTAACGTAACTGCTGGAGGGCGTGTGGTGACCTGACCCTTGATTATTTCCGGAGTGCGGCCAGATGATGCTCTTTTGCCATGACAGCGAGCTGAAATTTTGGAGGCAACACGGGTAGTGCTGTTAAATAGGGCGATCTCAGGTACACCTTGGTCTGTGACGAGCTGAATCTTGGGAGATTTTAGTAAACGATCTACAATTGTAAACGAATTGTCACGAGTAAGCCGACCTGGCAAATATGTCATATTTGTGACGACCTGGTAAGTGTGCTCGCAACGATGAGCTGATGTGACGGGATAGGTTACATATCAGCCGTTACGATCTGAATCTTGTGGATTTTGAAAATCCACCAAATCTCTGAGGAGATACGGTTGATCTCCCCGTATCCCTCATATTTGTGATGACCTGGTAAGTGTGCTCGCAACGGCGAGCTGATGTGATGGGATAGGCTACATATCAGCCATTACGATCTGAATCTTGTGGATTTTGAAAATCCACCAAATCTCTGAGGAGATATGGTTGATCTCCCCGTATCTCTCTATCTTCCCTGTCATAAATGCTGGCTCAGCATTTGAGGGACGTGACAGCTAAAGTCGGCGTACGTTATGCAGAAAGGACGTTAAGCATGTGCCACGTGTAGGACGCGAATTGGCGCGTCAGAGACACGCGTACAGCCATTAAGACTGGCATATTTCCCTTTGCGTAACCGTTTCTTTTTCCATTTTCACTTTTGAGTTTACTTGAAACCTTCTGAAACTCTTTGAAGCGAGGCAACTCCGATCTTGAAGAACAGAACATCGAACCAGCTTTACGTCATTTTCAGGTAAAATGGTTTCGTTGAGAGAAATATCAGAGCTACGAGGTAACCAGGGCAAAGGTGGAGAAGAGGAAGCGGTTTTATCAATGGAGCCTATCACGATGATAGTGCCGCCTGAGTTGCAGGACTCGCAGAAAACAATGGCGCCTGAGGGAAATGCCAGTTCGAACGCTAGGGATGACAGCAGCGACCATCCCACTACGTCGTCTAGCAGTTTGTCCACCGAAGAGACGCCCAGTCGTGAAGAAGGGATGTGGGATGTGGTGAGTAGTGTCTTAGATTGGCTGGTGGTTGGGGAATGGGAAGGTGTGACAATCCTGGGCAGGTTGAGTAACCTACGAAAAGCACCGAAGGACCTGCCCGCTGGATTCAGGTTCAAGGCTGCACTTCATCACGAAGTAGCAGATTGTGCGCCCTCCATAAGTGGGTATAAAAGGCTTGAGGAGATGGTGAGGGCGTACCACATCCCCAAAACCATACTGCTGCGGACTGGCGGGCAGAACGAAAGGGCGTGCACAGTGTCGCAAACGGGCTGGATACCAGTGTACGTGGACCACTTTGACGCCGGCCTGCGGTTTCCCCTGCCCGGACTGATATTCGATCTGCTCGTGGATTACGAGCTGGCGTTGACGCAGCTAACGCCCAACAGCATAAGGTTCATCATAGGCTTTATGCTGTTGTGCGCGAGATTGGAGGTACCAGCTAAAGCGATAGTATTCAGGTCGCTGTTCCAGTGTCGGCTGTGCCCGAATTCCAGAGTTGCCAAGTGGTACTATCTCTCTGGGAGGGAGAAGAGCCAGCTCTTCAGAAATGTGAGGAACAAGGTGGCGAGGTGGAAGAGACAGTTTATTTTCGTTCGCGACACACGAGCAGAAAGGATAAGCAACGACCTCGTTGCCCGGCTATCGGAATGGCGCAACCCAAATGCCCATATCAACTACCCTCAGCTGTTGCCCCGGGATGTCGATCTGAAGAACCAGTTGCTTAAGTATGCGTAGAGGGAGAGTCTAATAGATCTAGAAGCCCTGGTTACCTCGGAGCATCTCGCCGTGTTCGGGTTTGTCGATGTGACAAACTTGTTCAGTGAAGGTATATTTTTATCATATATCATGGATTCTAGCCGAGCTGAGGCTTATGTATTTGTTTGTGCAGGTGAAATGAGCAGCATACTAGAACGCCAGCGTCAGCGAGCCCAGAGCTCACGAGGCCGCGGGGCGAGCAGCACCTCGCAGAGGCAAACGCGGTTCGACGAGGGGCCGCCTGCAGCGCCTCAATCACGCAGCTCGTCCCATCGAGGATCTAGCTCAGCATCTAGGCCGCGGGCTGAGCATAGGGTCGAGGCGGCAGCTCCCAGTGCACGTAGGTGTGCATGTGAGGGGACGGAGAGCGAAGAGGATGAGGTCCCCCTCTCTCGGCGCAGAACAAGCGGGGGGACTCAGCCCGCGCAGGCAGCTCGTCCTGCAATTGTGCGTTCACCCAACGCACCGTCAGCGACTGCGCGGGCAGCCATAGAGCCTGCCACTGCATCGGCCTCAATGTCTGGCCCCAAGATTGCTTATCCTGAGGGCTTCAGCTATGTGCGGGCGGAATGCCAGCCTGCCATGGTGCAAGGCATGCACAGCTTTGTGCCCCCCATGGATAGTAAGCGGGCAAAAGCTTTCGTGCAACAGCATGGCGGGCAGGTCGCCATGATAAAACTGATGGATGTAAGTATCTGCTCGTACCTGCTTGAATGTTTTGTTTTTTCCTTTTTAGAGACTAACAGTAACCACTGTTTTGCAGGCGTTCAGCTACGCAGTAGTGCTGTACGAGAGCGAGCAGGGAGCTCGTACAGAGAATCGCGAGCTCGACTCCAAGTGCAAACAACTGGCCACGGAGAAGGCTAGCCTTGTGGACGATGTGAATCGTTTGCAAGGCTCTGAAATGGCGAACCGAGCCGCGGCTGCAGAGAGCCAGGCGGACGAGCTCACCAAAAAGATCAATGAGCTTAAGGAGGAGCTAGAGCGAGCCCGTGCCGAGAGAGAAAGCGGGATTCAAGCAGCAAAGGATGAGGCCGCTCGGGTTGAAGAGCGGGCTAAGAGGGCTGAGGACGAGAGGGACCGTGCTTAGATCGAGCTGGGTTCCCTGAGGTTCCAGGTCGCTGAGGTTGACAAGAACCTCAGCGCTACCGAAGAGGCGTTGAACGAATTGAAGGCATCTCATGCGCGCTCTGTTGGTATTGCCCGAGCCCAAGGAGCGGAATGGCTGGTTGGCTCATCCACGTTCCAAGACGCCGTGGCGGTGGCGTCTGCAAACGTAACCACGGAGATTTACAACGAGATTCGTGGGAAGGTACTGCACCACCGCCCAGATTTTCCAATCCGCGAGCTGGTGTTCTTTGACGATGAGGAGCTTGACGAACAGGGTAAGAGCCTTGCTCCCCTTGCTGACACAACTGTGAGGCTGAGATGGGATTTAAACGAGGAGGGCGTGCCCGTTTGGTCGCCGTCCGTGCTGGAGGACGGGGAGGATCCAGCAAGGCTGCCCTCATTTGACGCATGGGTGGAGGGTGCTTCTGTAGCCGAGCAGGAGCCCTTAAGCACTCCACCCAGCTCTAAGCCCGCCATAGTACCGGCTAGCTCTCCTGTCAATGCGCCAGCTCCCGAGCCCGCTGCTCGCTCGCCTCCAGCTCACCCCACTCCGCCTGCAGCTGACGCGTCCATGCCAGTCGATTTGACGGATGACTAGTCTTAGGAGTTTTTGTTTCATTCTTTTGTATTTTTGGTTTGGCATTTTTGTATTTGATCAATAGATTCAAATCATATGTACTTCTAATGTAACATCGTTGATGAAATACAAAAATGAATTTTCCTTTGAACTTTTGTTGCATTTTCTGTATATCTTTGTTTACAACTGTTGGATAACACCTGAAGCAAAATAATATTACACACGTTAACTGTAAAACTTTCTAAGATTCTGTACGTTCCAAAGGTAAGGTAACTGACGCCCGTGTATATCCGCTAACAAGTAAGAGCCAGGTCGCTTAACTCGAACAACCATATATGGGCCCTCCCAATTAGGGGCGAGCTTACCCATGTATGAATAAGTGTTGGTTAATCCAGCCTTGCGTAGAACCAGATCGCCAACCTGAAACTGATGAGCTCGAACTCGCGTATTATAAAATTTTGCAACACAACTTTGATGCGCCATGTTTCTTATTCTAGACATCTCCCGGACCTCTTCCACGAAGTCTAGGTTTTCTCTCAACAGTTGCTCGTTGTTGAGATCGTCATGCCAGCCTGCTCGATCAGATGGCAATCCAACCTCTACTGGGATGACAGCCTCAGCTCCATAGGCCAGGCTGAAAGGAGTTTCGCTCGTGGCCGAGCTGGGTTTAGTACGACAAGACCAGAGCACTTTATTTAGCTCGTCGACCCAATTCGAATGTGTAGCTAAAACACGTGTCTTGAGGTCTCACAAGACGATTATATTGGCGGACTCGGCTTGTCCGTTAGATTGGGGAGTATACATCGATGTCAAGGCGAGCTCAATGCCATAGTCGTTACAAAACGATCTCAGTGCTGCTGCTCGGAACTGTGGCCCATTGTCGACGATAATCCGCTTAGGTATGCCGAACCTGCACACAGATAACCAAGCTGAGCTACAAACTACGTTTGCATACAGTTTATTTATGACCTAAGTCACCAAAGAATACCTGCACAATATTGAATTGAACAAGAATTCTTCTATTTTCCTTTCTGTTGTCGTGGACAATGGTTTAGCTTCTATCCACTTAGTGAAGTAATCCACTGCAATGATTAGGAAAGTGCAGCCTCCTTTGCCTTTGGTGAAGGGGCCGAGCAGGTCGACACCCCACTGAGCAAAGGGCCAGGGAGACGTGAGAGATGATAGCATTTCCCCTTGTTATCCCCCTGTTTCAAGGAAGATATTTATGCTAAGTTTATAGGCAAACAGGAAGTTTGCATGATCTTTAGAATAAGCTCAGATACCTGGCATGTGTATATCATCAGCATTGAACTGGCAGGTCGGACATTTTTTGACATAGTTCTGCGCGTCCTCGACCATAGTGGGCCAGTAATAACCACAGGAGTTTCCGAGCTAAAGTCTTGCCACCTATGTGCGTGCCACATACTCCTTCGTGAACTTCCCTCACAGCGTATTCAGCTTCGTAAGGAGTAAGGCAGCGTAATAGGGGCGTAGAGGCTGCCCATTTGTAGAGCTGGTTATCCAACAAGGTGAAATGTGCTGCCCTTCGTTTAATTAATTTCGCGGCGGATAGATCTTCAGGCAGCTCGCCACTTTGCAGATAATTTATAAGTGGGGTTGTCCAGCTCGGTATAGAAGGATCCGTGCTTAGCAGTTGATACTCGACCGCGAGATCAGTATAGCTCGGGGCGTCCAGGATTTCGACGATGGTTGACCTCTAAGGGTTAAGGTCCCACGAGGAGGCCAACTTTGACAGCTCGTCAACTCGGTGGTTGTCTGCTCTTTGTATTTTGTCGATCTGGAAGGAGGCAAATCTTGACTTCAATTTGTTGACCACGGAAGTATAACAACCAAGCTGAGGATCCCTGATTTCGAAGCTGCCTTTTACCTGGCCTACCACGAGCTGAGAGTTGCTGAAGACTTGGATGTTCTGTACCTTCAGCTCGGATGCCAGCTTCAATCCATAAATGAGTGCTTCGTATTCTGCAGCATTATTGGTTGTTTGGAACTTAAACCTCAGCGCATGCTCGGACTTAAAACCATATGGGCCGACCAGCACAGCCCCTGTACCCGCTCCTTCAACGTTAGCGGCTCCATCAACATACAAAACCCAGACTGGTTGTTCGGGTGCTTTTTCTTCTTTAGTCGCCGAGATGCACTCCACCAGAAAGTCTGCGACGGCCTGGCCTTTTATGGTTGTGCGCGGCTGAAATGTGAGGTCATATTCACTCAACTCGACGCTCCATCCAATAAGCCGACCAGAGAGTTCGGGTTTCTGCAGTATTTTTCTCAATGGCAAATCGGTATAGACAACAATCTGATGCGATTGGAAGTAAGCTCTCAACTTACGAGCTGTGTAAACTAAGGCAAAAGTAGCCTTTTCCGCTAGTGGGTAGTTCTGCTTGGCGCCTTGTAAAACCTTGCTCACATAACAGATAAGCTTCTGATTCTTATTCTCTTCCCTGAGTATGACCGAGCTCATCGCCTCTGCTGTAACCCCTAAATACAGATACAAACTCTCCCCTTCCATAGGCTTGGACAACAAGGGTGCTGATGCCAGGTATCGTTTGAGCTCGTCAAAGGCCCGCTGACACATATCGGTCCATTGAAAGTTCTTGGGCTCTCGCAGGGCCTTGAAGAATGGAAGGCATCTTTCTGCCGATCTGGCTATAAACCTGTGCAACGCAGCAACACGGCCAGTTAAACGCTGCACGTCTTTGACAGTCCTTGGTGGCTCCATTTGCTGAACGGCCTCAACCTTTTCTGGATTTACTTCAATTCCTTTCTTGGATACCACGTATCCCAGGAATTTTCCCGACTCTACAGCAAATGTGCATTTCAAGGGATTCAGCTTCATTTGTGCTCGGCGCAAGTTTTGAAAGGTCTCACTCAGGTCGCCTATATGGTCTTCAACTCGCACACTGGTGACTATCATGTCATCCACATATACCTCTATGTTTTTGCCGATTTGGAGCTTAAAGATGATTTGTACAAGTTTCTGGTATGTTGCACCAACATTCTTCAGGCCAAACGGCATCATCACATAGCAGTAAATCGCGTCACCAGCGTAGAAAGCCGTTTTCTCCTGATCGTCCAACAGCAACTAAACCTGGTGATAACCTGAGCTGGCATCTAGGAAACTCATCCGCTCATGTCCGGCTGCCCGCTCTACTAGCTTCTCAACATTTGGCAAGGGATGAGGGTCTTTTGGACACGCGTCATTTAAGTTAGTGAAATCAATACACATCCTCCACTTGCCATTCGGCTTTTTGACGAGCACGGGGTTAGATACCCACTCAAAGTACTCCACCCTTCTGATGAAACCTGCCTGTAGCAGCTTTTGTATCTCTTCGTCAATGGCAGCTTGTTTCTCGGGGCCAAAAAGGCGACGTTTTTGCACCACCGGCCTTTTGGTGGGGTCCGTGCTTAGCTTGTGGACTGTCAACTCTGCGGGGATGCCCGGCATTTCATCTGTAGTCCACGCAAACACGTCTTGATTCTCCCTCAAAAACTTCAGAAGCTCTGCCCGTTCCTCCTCTGTGAGTTTGGTGCCGATCTTAACCGTTCTTTCTGGCACATCAAGGTTCAGAGGGACCGTTTCTACCGGCTCCACTGGTTCTGCTTTCTGCTCGACACCCTCAGGTCGGTGTTCAATGTCTAAAATGCTCATTGTCTGCTGAGCGAGCTGGGTTGGTTTGTGATTTTCAGAGCCTGTAGGAGCAGCAGCGAGCTCAACCTTCTTGAAGGTATCTTGGTAGCATGTTCTTGCCATCTTCTGGTTCCCTTTAAGCACTCCTACCCCCTGAGGAGTTGGGAATTTCATGCAGAGATGAGGTTGTGAGATAACAGCCTTCAGCTCGCAAAGGGTAGCTCTTCCCAGTATAGCGTTGAAAGCTGACTCCATCTTGACGACCAGGAAGGTAACGGAAGCCATCCTAAACCGCGGCTCCGAGCCCACATAGATGGGTAGGGTAATGATTCCTTCAACTGGGACGGGCTGATTGTCGAACCCATATATAGGCCCTTCGTGTTTCTGCAGTGAGTTTGGATTCAATTGCATTTTCTGAAAGCAACTCCAATATAGGATATCCGGAGAGCTACCCGTATCAACAAAGACTTTGTTGACATTATGGTTGCCTATATGAACCGTTGCCACAAAAGGATCTGCATGCGGCATCATAACGTCGGGCTCTCCTTTTGCTCGCTTATAGTCTGCCGGGCTGAATGTGATGGGCGCATTTTCCCATTCTGCTTCTTCAAATAGGCGTTTCAAAGGCCTGTTTTTGTTAACTGTCATCACCTGGCGTGCATACGCCTTACGACCTCGGGCGCTTTGGCCCCCAGAGTGAACACCACCTGATATCATGTTTATGGTACCAGAGGGTGGGGGTATCCCCGCATAACCTACCCCTTTCCTGTCTTTTTGATTCGGGGCAGTAGTTCTCGGTCCCTGTCCTTTCCTGTTGAACGGACGTCCTCGGTATGCTCTGCCCTGCTCAGAAGGATACTGGTTATCTTGATATACATCCTGCGTCTTGCCGTGCTTGTACCTCTGCCCTTGAGGTCGGTCGTACGCCTGTACGAAATGGGTTTGAGTGGGTTGCTGGGTGTAAGGCTCTGAACATACCCTTCTAACTTCCCGTTACGAGCCAAAAACTCCAACTCGTCCTTCAAGTGTTGGCAATCCTCTGTATTGTGACCATATACACGGTGGTAGTCACAATGCTTGCTCTTGTCTGCTCTCGGGGAATCATGCAATGGGGGTGGAGGTCTCCTAACCCAGTGCTGGATTTGTGCCAGGATTTGAGACCTGGGTAAGGTCAAAGGAATGTAATTGGCATATTTCGGGAACTCAGCTGGTTTCCCCCATTGCTCACTGACCTTCTGCTTCTTCTTCTCTTCTCTTCTCGGTTGTTGTTCCTGGCCTTTGCTTGGCTTATCATCAGCTCGTCGCTTGGACGACTGAAAGTCCTCTGACAGTATGAAGCTGGCCGACCTGTCATTCACCTCGTTTCATGTCTTCGGTGGGTTTTCAAGCAGGTTATCTAGGAACCGGCCACGCTTCAACCCATGCAACAGGGCGGACAGGCAGATCGTATCTGGGACATTATCAATGTCCAAGGTGGCTTTGTTGAACTGCTGCATGTAATCCCTCAAAGACTCCCCTTTCTTCTGGTTAACTTGCATCAGCTCAGTTACTGTGCGCTTGATCTCCCTTTGGCTCGCAAATTTGTTAGAAAATAACTTGGCGAGCTGGGAAAATGAATCTATTGAATGTCTGGAGAGTTTGTGATACCATCTCCTGGCTGTTGACTTGAGTGTTGCTGGGAACACTTTGCACATCATGGCATCATTGGCGTTTTAGATTCTCATGATGGCTTAATAGGTGTGCAGATGTTCATCAGGGTCACCCGAGCCATCATATATCTCCAGGTGGGGAATTTTGAATCCCTCTTAATACGGCTCTGCCGTAATGGATAAGTTTAGTGGTGCACTATCCAAATCCAGAGTCTGTTGATACAACCTGGGACTTTTCAGCTCGTCAAAAGACTTTTGCACGTCCTGTAGCTGTCTTTCAAGGTCTGCGTTCTTTCTCATTAGTTCTTCACTATGTTTGGACGAGCTAGGCTCGATATTCAGCTTCCCGCTTCCCCTTGGCCTAGTCGACACTACTATGTTGCTGAGAGCGGGGGAGTTTCGAGTTGCAACAACTGCAGCCAGTTGTGCATCTCTGTTCAGCAAAGGAATCAAGGGGTCATCAGGAATTAAACGAGCAAGTATTTTACCCATTGCCATTTCGAGAACTCTGGTTCTCTCTTCGAGCTCGGTTGTCCGAGCAGGTTCTGTTGACCTTTCAGGTCACTCATGCCGTGAATTGTACGGTCTAGCAGATCTTTGTCTTGTTCCTGTTGGAACTTGGAACTGTTCAGGCTGGGTTGCATACCCAGTTGGTGTTCTTTCATCATCTGTCTCACTTAGGTGATCCTGTTCGGCTCCTCCTACAAAAAGATTTCTTGGCATTGGCCTAAAGTCATTCAAGCCAGGTTCAGATACATGAGTGTCCTCCTGTTCGTCCATTTCATTTCTTGGAGGGCGGCCTCCTGTAAAGGTACGAACCATACTTCCAGCAAGTTAAGCCACACGACTCCTTGTTTGTTTTCCCACAGACGGCGCCAATGTTTGGGCAGCTTCGCAATCCAACACTGTTGAAATCCTTAGCTGCTTCTACACCTAAAAATCCCGAGGTTATTTCCTCGGGGAAAACACTCCGACGCTCAAATCAGCAATACTCGGTATTCTAGAGAGAGATGCTCTCAAGGAGTAATTGCAGAGAGAGAAGCGCAGAGATTAATTACCTTCATCGGAGGTAGTTGGGGGGTATTTATAGCCCCTTGGTACTGACACACATCTGCACGTGTAAGCATCCCCTTGGCCCACGTGGCGCTGGTCACGTGGGGATGCTTGTACTGATGCTCTTTCAGCTTGGACTAATTAGTGGTAACCTAGGCCCGTTATGCATAGCCTTGTTTGGGTGTTGGGCCTATTGAGCCTATTCCAACAAAAGAGAAAGCTTCACGATTACTCCCCATTTTGGCGGACGGATCAGAAAAGGTGCTTTCCGAGGATTTATGGTCTGCTTGAGCTGGCCTCGAGTCTGCAGCGTCCGCTGTTGTTTTCGCCGTCGCTGAAGCTCTTTTCCGAGCTGTCATGGCGGTCTGCTTCTGCAAAATTCTGTGAAATTTCTGTTTGTGTTGACAGGGAAGAAGCCGAAGGCCTTTTCTAAACCGTGTCGTTTAGAGTTGTGTTGGCGTCAACCAACCAGGTCTTGCCACCGACGCAAACTGATTCCACGTAAGCCAAAGTACAACCAGATGATGCTTGTCGAGTAAAACAAGCTAATAACCGTGTGGATTTGTAATTTAAATTATAAAATAAAAATTTTTAAATGATTTTTTATTATAATTTAAATTATATTAAATTATAAAATTAAAATAAAAGTACTCAAAAGAGATTTCGATGTAAGAATTATTATTTTATAATTTAAAATAATTTAAATTAAAA
>BPVZ01000334.1:12288-23112 GCA_020521535.1 Rubroshorea leprosula | reverse complement strand
CTAAAAGAGAGTGTTTGATTGACTCAACATCTTTCTCCTGTTCCAAGATTAAAAAATTCACTCAATATATAGATAAAAATGGCAACCCTCAAATGCTTACTATCTTTTTACAAATCATATCCACACACACACACACATGCACACACTTGCAGGCGTGCACATGTACAGTATCTAAAGACAATTCAGTACCAATGCATGTGCATCCAAATACAATCATGTGCTGGGCTAGTAAAAGAGAAAAATTTTGGTGCTTAGTTTTGTGCGGTCGAAAGGAAAATATAATTTCACTTATCTACTAGTATGGGATTTGTCATAAATCATATCTCAACGCAACTGCTAAAAGTCTAAGACTATGCTTCAGCCTTCAAATAAGACAAATAATTAAAAACTGAATAGAAAATATCACCTTATTTTAACCAAATTAAAAATGAATGCCATGGTTAAATTTAAGAAACAAAAAGCTAACATGATATTGAAATATTATCTTGCCTGCAGTTTAGTTTCCTGTAAGCACAATACATCAAAGTTTTCCCTTTTAGCAAGCTCAAGAACAGAGAACCCCTCTAATTTCAGCAGCGCTCTCAGCCCATTCACATTCCAAGACACTAGCTTCGTAAATTTAGCATCTCCCATAAGTGATGGAGGCCTCATGATTCGTGGATTATAGGCTATCCACCCTTTCTGTGGCTTCTTGTGGGCAAAAATTGTCCATGGTTCACTTTGACTCATTGGAACATTAACTCCATCATTAGTGTCTTTGACATCAATAACCAAAGATGCTTTCCTGATTGCTTGAGAAGGCTTCTTTTCTACCAACATTTACCAAAATAAGCCATCTTCATTTTATTATTAGAAAAATTAAACCCCTCAAAGTCTCAAACTGATAATCTCAATCACATTTCTAAGGGAAAGTAGAAAGTTCCTAAATGATTAGTGATAGCAAATGAGCATACTATTGCTGCAATAAAGACACTTAAGGCACCTGAAACATTACCCTTGATTGAAAGCTTCTTTCTTTTCATGACAATTTTAGCATCAAGTTCACCTGATAATGTCCTAGTCTTTCCTGTCACTGAGATGCTTTGAGCAGAAATGGAGGAAAGTTGTTCATGTCTCAGATGAGAACTTTCACCTACATGCTCAAGGCATATCCATTCTTAGGAAATGAACAACTTACAATTGAACTCAAACAGTTCTCAGGAACAAGAAAGAGAAGAAAGAAATCAGAAAACTGGTGGCAATCATTTTAATTATTAATGTTGATTTGCTTATATTTCTCCATCTTAGCAGCTAAGAGCCGGAGCTTAATAGAACACTGAAGGGGATGATTAAACTTGATCTCAAAATTAAATTTGCATACCATCTAATTGCTTATCCAAATAACTCTTCAAGGCAGATACAAGTTCACTCTTGCAACCTTAGGCAGGGAGGCCAGCATTCCTGAGAATTTAAAATCATAATATCAAAATCAAATTCATATGGACAAAAACAATCCTTGAGAGTATTTTATAGTGCAAAGCACTGCATGACAAACAAGTAACTAATCCAACTGGGTAAAGCAGTTACATGCATAATGTTTTACTGCACAGCTTCTTTGTGGTTTATTCTCTTTATCATCAATGGCCTTAAAGAATTTAGGCTATGTGCACGGTGTCCTACCAGTGTTCATGAAATGATACACTAAAGCTAAAAACTAACGATACGAGAACACAAACACCTAAAACAGAATCCATATATCTCTGTTTATGTTTATCCTCAAAATTTGTACATACCGCAATGCAGCCTTGAGTTGTTGAACTGTCATTGCATTGATTCTGCCAGGATCATTCATGATGTCCTGAATTTCACACGCACTACATTTAAACCACATTCTTATAAAAGCATAAAAGCAGAAAATTTTTGATATGGCAATTATAAGTGAGATCATCAACAACCTTAAAAACACCCTCTTTGGAATTTTGATTGGTACCCACCAAACCTTATTCTTTATTATCATTCTTGCCCTGCTCAAGCACTTTACCTTTCCCGCCATTCCCCTACAATCCACCAAAACCCTGAACAATTAAAACCACACACCATCCTAAAATCTACAAAGCATATAAAATCAACAGTGAGGTTAGTTGAAATAACCAAAGCAATCAACAACCTTAACTTCAGCCTCATCAGAATTTAAATCTGCAGTAGCTAATCCCTTGAGCTTCTTATCTGTCTTTCCCTCAACAGTAGATGAAGCCGACACGGATGAGTTTGAAAGGAGCCTCTTAGACCCCATTACTCCGACTGTCAAAGTGGAAAATGCCCTAGTTCTCAAACTCCTTGCTTTCACTGCAAAACTACACAGCATTTTTACTTTTAATCTCAATCTACTTACTTCAACAGCGGGAATTTCTAAAAAAAATAAATTGAAAAATTCGGGAAATTTCTATGAAATCTTTGTAGTAGGAAAACTATGTAAAGAAAAGAAAAGGGCAGAACCTGGTAAAATTGATGAAATTGTTGAACTCTACTTGAAATGTCGTACACATTTATCGAATCGATCCTGAAGCTCTAGAGAGGTATACCGCCATGGTTAGTGTTTCCAGCTGCCTCAGTGCCCTGCACATGGTTATTTGGGAAAGGGCATGTTTTTGGATAAAACTGAACTTATTATTATTATTATATTATTATTATTTTTTTTTATTATTATTTCTTAACCGAAATCATCTTACACAGGTTCAGCAAGCAAAGAAGTGAGGAAAGCCTTTTTTTTTTTTTTTTTAAGGGCTAACTTCCTATCTAAGATTTAAAGCATGTTTGGTTCCATTTTTTAGTGTTTTAATTTTCTGATACTATTTATATTTTATAAACTTAAATTATTTTAAAAAAACTTACATTTTAAAATTTTTTTAAACTTTAAAAAGATCATAAACAATAAAAATTCAAAAGTTTCAAACTTTTACTTTTAGTAAATTTCTTTTTTAGTCACTTTTTTTCTATATTTAAAATCAACTTTAAAATTTTTCCTCTAATAAAAATTTAAACTTATCACTCATGAACAGTATAAAAAAGTAAAAACTCTTACAAGTTAACCCAAACATACTCCTTTTATCTTCTTAGATTTATAAGTTTTAACTCATCATGTTATATTATAACACTTTTAACTCCTTACCTATTACAATTAAAGAAAATAATTCTCACTTATAACATTTTATTAATTTTGTTAACTGACTATTAACTAACTGTTAACTGATAAAAATCTATTTTCAGCTAATAGAGTTAACAGTTAGTTAATAGAGTTAACAATCAATTAACAAAACTAACGAAATATTATAAAATGAGAGTTATTTTTTTCAATTTTAATAAATGAGGGGTTAAAAATATTACAATATAAAGTGAAGGATTAAAATCTATAAATTTAATAAGATAAAAGGTTAAAAGTAGATTTTTGCCACCATCCAAAAGCAAAGACGTGAGGAAAGTTTTTTTTAAGGTTAAATGTTAATTTTGGTCCCTCAACTTTAAAGTTTTGCACAATTTTCATTTCTTAACTTTCTTTTTGTACTTTTTTGATCCCTTAACTATTGAAAGTGTATTTTTTTAATTTTTTTCAGTTAAGTCATTAAATCTATCTGAATTTGTACATTTTTAGTACCTCAATTTCTAATATATGAACATTTTTTGTCCTTCAACTTAAAATTAAGAGACTAAAAATGTGCAGATTTAGATAAATTTAATGGATTAATTAATAGAAGGACTAAAAAAGTACATTTTTCAAAGTTAAGGGACTAAAAAAGTGAAAGCAAAAGTTGAGGGATGAAAATTGTGTAAAATCTTAAGTTGAGGGATCAAAATTGACATTTAACCTTTTTTATTTAACCTTTTATCTGAAAGTTGTATTAAATTTTGATTAATTTAAAATCAAATCATATTAGACTCCATAAGAGAATTTTTTAGTACTTATTTCTTTATTTATAAAATTTGAACTTAAAATTTTATTTAAAGAACCAGAACTATTTTAATTCAAACCAACACATCTTTGATGAGGGAAGCATTTTATATTTAGAGAATTGAGGAATCAGTAGGCCTTCCTCAATCCCTCATAAATTATAATTAATTTTTATGTGTTACCGTTAAGGGAAAGGGAAAAATTGTAACATCATTACATTTAAAACGTTAGAATGTCTAATTACATATTTTTATTTTTCATTCTTCATCAAATAAATAAGTATATAAAAATTGAGGCTATATTTAAATATTGTACTTTTGTTGCAAGTGGATTCCTTGAAATAATCAACAAGGGGTGGATTATACACCAAACATTAAATTGCACAACTCATGAAGCAAAAATTTCCAATATTGCATGGTACACTCAAACCCAATCCATGTCACCAATAATATCTAGTCATGATCCTAGACAAGTATTGGTTAATTTTAATAAGTAAAACAATGCTATATATAATTTGACAAAAATAGATGTTGCAAAAAGTACCTTCGCTAAGATAATCATCAGTATCAAAATGTTCTACCTCATAGCTACAATTGTTGTCTACTAAGGCATTTCCTTACCTTTTTCAAATTTCTCGGAATCTCTTCAAATTATTTATCTGAGTCCATTGCAAATTTCACATTGTAGTTCATTGTAAGGCAACTAAGGTGAAGAGAGCCATGCTTTCAGACTTCAAACGCTTGGATGAAGAATGAAAAGGAAGTGTGTCATTCAAACCCATTGTGCCGTATCTTAATTATTTGGATCATATTGCTTGTGGGATCAGCAATGATATATCACAGCAAACACCAAGGTTGTCAATCTTGTAGTGGGATATATATTGGTTTTGTTATTAATATGTACATAAAATGTATCGAATTATACTAGATACCATTTTGAATTTATTATTATATATAAATAAAATATAAATATAAATTAAAGAAATAACTTTGTAGTGATTTTTTTCTTTAAAAAAATTAATAAATATAAAAAATATACATAATAACTTTAACAACTTGACTCTAAAATTGTGTTGAAACTTTTATTCTTTGATTGAAATATATGAGTTTTCTTAAATATTTTATAACAATATAAAATCCAATTCAAAAATCAATTGCAATTTTCACACCTGGTGCCCAATTTCTCATTTTGTTTTAATTATAAAAAAAAAAAAAATCTTATCCCCTAGTCTCTTTACTTTTTTTACCATAACCCACGTTCCTAGTTCTCACTCTTCTTTCATTTCTTCTTCCTATCCAATGACTCCAGTGACGTTATGGGCTCTGATGAAACTTTCTTTTTTCAAATCTGTCCTCTAATTTCCATTACATTCTAAATCTAAAGCAAAAAAATTTCTTTTTTCACCAACTTCTCAATTTCTACTTTCTTTTATTATTATTTTTTTCAAATTCTTTCTTCAAATCTAGGTTTTTGATCTAGATTCTAGAAACAAATAAAACACTTGAGTGGAAGAGGTAGAGGGAACTTCCTCAAAAACCAACCAATCTCTTCATAGGCGAATTTCTAAGGAGCGTGGATTCCATATCTGATTAGGTTTTTCTTTTTTTTTTTGTTTCTCTTGGTGTGAAAAATTCACATATCTGTTTTTTTTTTTTTATTGTTTAGCGTAAAAGTGGGTATAGACATGTCCCGATTGAAAATCTGTTACACAATATTCCAACCAGTACAACCATTTTCAACCGATATGGCCAAGATTTAAAGCGATACAATATTAGAAGATTTATGTATTGATTTTGTGTCAAAATCGATACATATGGATTTTACCAAGTGGTAGGCTATGAGATTAACAACCTTGGCAAACACTACCATGTAATGGATCATTGAAGGAAAATTGCACATGCTTACTTTAATTTGAAGGCGTCGGCAAATGTAAGCTACATTAGATAACTTAAATAAGTCAAAAGAGTCAAAAGAGTTTGGTATTAAACTATGCAATATTTATTTATGTGATGGTACATAATCTTTTAATGGTTATCTTTTAATGAAAGTATCTTTTATTAGTATTTTAACGTGTTATAAAAACCCTAAAATGGTGTAAAAAAATTGTTTTTGAGCTATTTTGGTGGTGCTGCCTTTCATTGTTATTTACCACGAGGAAATGCTGCATATTTTAAATATATAATGGATTATATATATTAATTTATTTAATATCTCATTATATTATATAATATACAATTTGACATAATATAGGAAGTGATTTAACTAATTAAGAGTATAAAATTTTAAATTAAAAATTTTATATTCAAATGTTAAGTTGGGTTGTGAAAGATTTGAAAGAAGAAGGACATATCAAGAGAATTTAAAACAAGGGGGAGTTGTATTAGTAATAAACCTCAACATTGAATCCATAAAATTCAATGAAAATAAATTTACATCAACCGATATAACTTATGGCAAATGAACATATAGACCATCCAACACTAACAGTAGTAACACACATACACTAGCAAATTATTTATTAAAAAAAACCCTAAGAAATTAATTACAATAAATGAAAGAGTACAATAGTCCACACAGCGTGCAGCTTAACTACATTCCTAATTTATAAAAAAAGGTGGTTCCATTCATTTTCAGGTTGAATGTAAATAGAAAACTTGATAACACATCCACATTTCTTCAAGTTCTTTATTAGACCTCACAACCTATCATATAATATTCCATTATGCCAGCCGCATCAACAAAAGCCAAAGCAAACAGATTCAAAAGTTTATCACAAAGAGTAGAACACAAGGATAAAAATTGTTTTTGTTGAGAGAGAAGGTAGACTAGAAAAGATAAATACAAATGAGACACACCTAGAACTATGATAAAAATCCAAGCATCTCAGCCTTTTATCCCATGTCCATGTCCAATTAAATCTCCCAAACTTATCATTGAATATGGCTTTGGCAATGGAGATGGTCGACCAGTTGTAAGAGCTTGATAAACCTGTTGCATAGTGGGGCGAAATTGAGGATTGGAATGCAAACATGTAAATGCTAGCTTTGTGCTAGCAACCACTTGCTCAGCCACCTTATTCCTCCTTTGAGGTTTAAGGCATTGGTCTATGACATCCTTCAGCAACATCTGCTGGCCATTTGGTGTACATAAATTTGAAATAAGATCACCTGGATGCCTTCCCATAATTATCTCCATTGTCACCACCCCAAAACTATAGACATCACATTTTTCACTTACTTGCATAGTGTAAGCAAGCTCTGCAGAAGCAAGTCTAATTAGTTATAAAACAATATAATAATTATTGGAGTTTATTAGAAGATATCAAATGAATGAAATACCTGGAGCTGTGTAGCCAAATGTGCCTGCAAAGGATGTCCAGTTAAAGGAATCTGGCTTCAAAATCCTAGCTGTGCCAAAGTCTGAGACATGAGCTTCATAATCCAAATCTAACAAAACATTGTTGCTAGAAATGTCACGATGGATTATAGGTGAAGGGCGATCATGGTGCATGTAAGATAAAGCACTTGCTAACCCTTTAACAATGTTCAATCTCTTATCCCAATCCAACTCTGCCGCTTCTTCTGGGTTGCTCAAAACTGTCCTCAAGCTCCCCCTTTCTACAAACTCATAGATCAAGAATGAATACTCTGCATTAGAACAAAAACCATACAACTTGACAATGTTACGATGTCGTATGTCCACTAAAGCACAAATCTCGCTTTCAAATGCTCGCAAATTGATGGATTGATTGTCATCTGATGGGTTGAGTTTCTTAACCGCAACAACTCGACCTGTTGGCAGCAGAGCTTTGTAAACATTTCCATATCCTCCTGAGCCAATGCAATAGTTGGAGTTGAATTGGTCTGTAGCTTCAAGAATGTTTTCATAGAGGATTTCCCCATCATATCCCCATATGGCAAATATATCCCGAAATTGGTGCTCTTTTATCTCAGATTTTTTGCGACGAATAAGAAGTAAACACCCCACCAAGATAAATAACAGAGATAGAACGCCCAAAGCTGGTGTAATGATTAAAATTACAAGTCCGCGGCTACTTTTCTTCTGGCTTTTGGATATACAATGCGGGAGAACAGTGATATTGCCGCAGAGGCCTTTATTGTTTCTAAGAGCATCAAATGGGGCATGAAGGAAACCTTTAGTGAGTGGGATAGGGCCCTCTAACTGATTATAAGAGATGTTAACACATGTTAAGCTCTTCAATCCATCAAAAGAAGGAGGAATGAAACTGAAAAGCATATTATGAGAAAGATTCAACATTTCCAACGCACGTGATCCTCCAAGCTCTTGTGGAATCTCTCCCGTTAATAAATTCCAACTCAAATCAAGAGTTTCAAGGGCAAATATTTTGCTCATTTCAGATGGAATACTTTCCTCAATTAGATTGTTGCTCAGGTTCAAGTGTAATAACCTGAAGCAATTCCCAAATTGTTCCGGAATGGATCCAACCAGATTGTTCTTTGCCAAGCTAAGTTGTTGCAGATAAACTAACTTTCCTATCTCTGATGGGATTTTGCCAAGGAGTTGGTTGTCATTTAGCAAGAGATAAACCAGGGTTGTCAACTTGCCTATTTCCTTAGGAATCTCCCCACTCAGCTGATTTGAAGAGAGGTCAAGCCGAGTCAATTGAGTGGCTAGAGCTAGCTCAGGAGGTATCCTACCAGATACCTTATTGTTGGAGATCTTCAAGCTTGTGAGGTTATGACATAGACCCCAATTTGGAGAGAGTTCACCGTACAACTTGTTATTACTCAAATCAATGTAACGCAGGTGAGGATATATGCCAAAAGCTTCTGTTATATTCCCTTCAAGTTGGTTCCCTTCAAGCCTTAACCTTTCTAAACTGGTACAGTTTCTTAAAGTTTTTGGGATTGGACCAGTGATATAGTTGTTTTCTGATGAAAAATGTTTGAGTAATCCCCCAATACATATATTGTCAGGTAGATAGCCAGTGAATCCATTATTACTCAATTTGATTTTTTCCAAAACAGTAAGGTTATTGATTTCTATAGGAATCGGACCAGAAAAATTGTTATTATTCAGTTGCAACAAGGATAAATTGGTTAGATTTCCTATGGAAGTAGGGACAGAACCAGAAAAATTGTTATTAAACAGTGAAAGGAAGGATAAATTGGTTAGATTTCCTATGGAAGCTGGGATTGAACCAGAGAAATTGTTATCATTCAAAGAAAGATTAGTGAGAGAATTGAGAAATCCTACATCTGATGGTATTGAACCACTAAGTTGGTTCCCCGCAAGGTTGAGTATGGCAAGCGAACTCAATCTTCCTATATCCGTGGGAATACTTCCAGAAAATTTATCGTTAGTCGACAAATTGAAAAAAGTGAGTTTGGACAGGTTAACGATTTCACAAGGAATGGCCCCATAAAGTGAATTATTACCAAGATCAAAGTAAATTAGGTTGGGGAAGGCCAAGAAGTTAAGCCTGTCAAGTGTACCTTTGAGACCAAAATTTGGAAGGCTTATGTTGGTGACGCTTCCAACTCTATCACAACCAATTCCAACCCAATTGCAGGGGTTATCCCCAACCCAGGGAGACAGGAAGCTCTGGCTTCGGTTGTCAAGACTGGCTTTCCATTTGAGAAGAGTCTCTGTTTGATTAAGTAAAGAAGTGGTGGAAGCAGAAGTAGAAACAAGGAAAGCTGAGTGAAGTAGCAGGAGGAAGAACAAGGGTGATGCCATGATATCAGTGATTTAGAATGCCTTGGGGGTACAATGCATGCTCTTGCATTGACAGATATTTATACACATAAACGAGTTACATGTTTTGGTGGCAAGGTGCATGTGTTTGGGCTTAAATATGTTATTTAAGGACCGGGTGATCATGGGATGGGTACGGCAGGTGATGGGCGGTGGTGTAGGGGAGGCCGGTGACGGAGAGGAAGGAACAGGGGACGGGGAGGGGGAAGGTGATTCCGTGACAGGAGAAGAGGGAGAGTTACCTGAGTAGGAGTGATGCCGAACCAGATCTGGGCCGCAAGCAGAGGGGAGCGAGACGTCCTGCGAAGACGAGATGGCAGAGGCCGGCAGAGGGGAGGCGACAGCAGCTGATGGCAGGGATGCTGGCAAGGCCGGAAGGGGAGCAGAGGAGGGATCAGTGATCGGTGCCGGTGATGAGGAGGCTGGGGAGAGGGAGGGCTGAGGATGGATTAAAAAGGAAGAAATCGGGACTGGAGTATGGGTGGGATCTGGAAAAGATTGAGTTTGGGTGGTTGAGTGGGTATTAGAGTCCCGAAAAGGGGAGTGATCCTCTTGGAAGATAACATGCCTTGAAATGAATATTTTATTCTTTTGGAATCAAAACATTTATAGCTTAGGTGATCAATGGAGTAGCCAAGGAAAATACATTGACGGGTTCTTGCTTGGAGTTTATTTTGGGTATATTGACACAGTCAAGGATGGCAGCCACACCCAAAAATTTTGAATTTTAAATAGGTTAAACCCCCATTTTGATCCCTCAACTATCGTACGGACCTCTGACTTAGTCCCTCAACTCAAAAAATCCCTGATTTGGTCCCTACTGTTTACCATTTTGACCCCGATTTAGTCCTCCGTTAAAAATCCGTTAAAAATCTAGTGACGTGTCCTTATTAACAAAAGCACGATGACATGTCAACAATAAAATGACACCTCAAACGCACAACTAGAAAAAAAGATGACATGGCAGTATGACCCATTCTGCCCCAAAACCAAACAAGAAAAAAAGTGCGTCCCACCTCCTGCAAAACCTGAACCCTTCTTCCCCTTTCTTCCCTAAACCCATTCGAGCCTTCTTCATCATCATCAACCAACCAAATCCACAGAAAAAAAAAAAAAAGAGAATTTTTCTCCTGGGTTCGTTCGAAACCCAGAGCCGAACC
>BPVZ01000334.1:1380-12188 GCA_020521535.1 Rubroshorea leprosula | reverse complement strand
AAATTTTTTTAAGTTTTTTATATTTTTTTTTTCCATGTCATTATTTTTTTTTTGTCGTGTTGTCCTTTTTTTCAAGTATGCATCTGATGTGTGAAGTTATTTGGACACATCATCATTCTCCAGTTAATTAACGGGACATGTCACTGGATTTTTAACAGAGGGACTAAATTGGCACTGGATTTTTAACAGAGGGACTAAATTGGGGTCAAAATGGTAAACAGTAGGGACCAAATCAGAGATTTTTTGAGTTGAGGGACTAAGTCGGGGGTTCGTACGATAGTTGAGGGACCAAAATGGGGGTTTAACCTTTTAAATAATTTGGAGAAATAGAGAAGAGTTTTTGAAAGGAGGATATAAAAGACAAGACAGGTGTGGGTAAGCGATTAAATAAGTATACTTCAGTTTGAAAAGCATGTGACAAGAATTGAGTGGGTACTGAGCCATAATGAAGTAAGGCTAGACCAATCTCAATAATGGTTCTGTTGCGTCTTTCACAAAAGCCATTTATTTCTGGAATATAAGGTGGAGTGATAAAATGAGAAATATCATTTTTTTGAAAATAATTTCGAAGAGAAATATATTCTCCACCTCCATCAGAGTAAAAATTAATTATTTTACGTCTAAATTGATTTTCAACTAGAGACTTAAATTTTGGGAAGATGATTGAGACATCTGATTTTTTTGGATTGGATATAACCAAACATAACGACTGTAGTGATCTACAAAGATAATAAAGTACCTACACCCATCAATAGAAATGGTAGGTGCGAGACCCAAAACCTCAAAAAAAATATACTCAAGAGGAGCATGGCTAGTAATAGAGAATTTGGAGAACGAGAGTTTGTGACTTTTAGAACAGGAACAAGAATTACAATAAAACCCATCAGATTTATTTATTAATGGCAGATTGATAACACTGAGAATTTTTTGGAATATCTTAGATGATGGGTGTCCCAGCCTTGCATGCCAATTTATTCCCGATGTCTTTTCCCCAAGATGTGCCATGGGTAGTTGTCTGTTGGGGCTCATTTGAGGAACTTGGTACATCCCATGTTGGTTTTGCCTTCGCAGTAGTATCGCCCCTGTGTTGCGATCCTTCACCAAGAAAAAATTAAGATGAAATTCAACAATAGAATTTGTAGTTTTGCATAACTGAGAAACAGAAATAAGATTGCAAGAGGTTGTAGGTACACATAAAACATTATTTAAAGGAATAGATGAGGTGGGTGTTGTGAGAGTTGTATGGCCAACATGAGTGATTTTAAAACCTGAGCCATCTCCAATTAGTAGTTCATCAAGGCCATTATATTTTGAGTGTAGTGCCAAGTTGGACAGATCAGTGGTGATACGATTATTAGCACCTGAATCAATCAACCACCCTCTAGTGTTTAGACCCGTAGATGCTGCATAATAAGCTGTGGTTCCTTGGCCTTGATTTCGAAACAGTGAACAAGTACGAGTAGTGTGCCCAAAATTGTTTCAAAGTTGACAAGATATGTTGGGCTGGTGGGCCTCCTCTTTTTTTTATTAAATTGATTTGGCCTATTATGCCCATTTCCTCTTCCTCCTGCCAATTGTTGGCCTGATCCAAATGGTTGTATATTTTGTGGTAGTGGTAAAATTCCTGCACCATTGGACTAAAAAGAAGCATTTGAGAAACCATAATTTGTGGCAAAATTAGGATTATTACCAGCAAGCTTTCTAGTGGGCATGGCAGCAAAGTGGGCAGTCACTAGTGTGTTTTCAATTCGACCTTCTTCCCTATGCATACTTTCTTCATGTGCAACTAATCTGTCATGAAGTTCTTCAAAAGAAAGTGGCTCATCTTGAGCGCGTAGTGAAGTAGAGATCTCACGAAATTTAGGTCCAATCCCATTGAGGACATATACCGTTAGATCATCGTTGGTGAGGGGTTTGTCTATTGCAGCAAGTTCATCAGCAAGCACCTTGAGTTGATGGAGAAATTCGGTGATGGTGCACCCATCTGGACGAGTATTTTGGAGGCGCTCCTTGAGTGTAAACATCCTGGATCTTGAGTGGTTCGCATAGAGATTGGCCAAGATTCTCCATGCTTGTTGTGCGGTCTCGACCGTAGATATGTAGGGAGCAATCGGTTCTGAAACCAACGTGACTCGTGAGAATAGCATGCCAAATTGACCGATCCTAGCGAATCCAAAGTTCATAGGGAGAGTCAGGAACCTCTCTAGTTGGTGTT
Source organism: Rubroshorea leprosula (assembly GCA_020521535.1). Taxonomy (NCBI): domain Eukaryota; kingdom Viridiplantae; phylum Streptophyta; class Magnoliopsida; order Malvales; family Dipterocarpaceae; genus Rubroshorea; species Rubroshorea leprosula. The sequence goes on along the minus strand of BPVZ01000334.1, from coordinate 9,973 downwards.
GGTGGGCAAGGTTTGGATCCATTGAGAAAGCTAGTTAATTTGTAGACAGTAAGAATAGATAGGAATTGTGCCCACCAAGATGGATAGTTGTTAGTAAGTTTGAGAGGAAAATGAGCAACAACATTGAAAGTGATATTGGTATTTTGTCCAATAGGAATGGCAGCATTGGTGAAAATAGGAGAGGTGATGGTTGTAGAGGATTCATTGGCCATAGGTAGAGCTCGTTTGAGAGAATGCTCTGATACCACTGATGAGGTGAAAGAAGAGTCTGAGAGTGAAAGACAATTTTATTATTCCTTGAGGTTACTAATATATACAAGTTGAGATGTTGCCCTAATTAACCCTTATGGAAAGAGCTTGTAAAAATAGAAATATACATAATACAAATCATTCTTATTAATGCAAAATATATGATTGGTAAAATTGATTGTGAGAATAATTAAGACTTGACATCCCTTATATTTGATTGAGCCATGATTGATGTTGCAGCATTACGTGTTTCCTTAATAGAACCAAGTGGGGCATCACATCCAATATTTCTTGAATCCTCAATGTATGTCCGCGTCTGTTACTTATGTCATTCTTAATTTTTTTAACATTTTTTTTCATCATTTTCACTTTTATGTTAATGCTCGAAGAATCTGTCGAGAGAAAAGAGAAATTAATTTTTAACATTTTATTTATCACCCACTTTCCAAACAGAGATGTTTCAATTTATTTATTAACTTTTATTTTAAATTAAATAATAAATTCTCTTTTTCTTTGCTAATTTTCACCCAGTTAAAATTTACTATTGTCACACTTCCGAACTTTCCTTGTTGATGAAATCCTTCATCTAAAATCAAAGAATTACTCCGCAAATTGTGTTTTTATGAATTTTAGTTATATATAATATTATCAAGCAAAAAAAATGACGAGTAAATTGAAATAAAGATAGTACAATAAAACCTTCGGTTACCGTCTGTAAGATTGTGGACCCTTTTCTACGGCGAACTCTATGATTTTGGATCATAGAGTTCAAACTCCATTGTTTCCTGACATGAAATCACCATTTAGAGAAGTATAATTCTCAACCACCTTTCTTTATAACCACGCTTACTGAACAATTTGACATACATGCTCACCAGTCGTTCATTCCATTTCTGCACCGGTTAACAAATTATGCGAGACCCCTGTTTACAACGCCTATAATGATACACAAATAATATTATATATGTGTAAGTATTTCTTGTACTTTATTTGTAAAAATTTCATTTTGCCTTTCAAAAAAAATATATGTTTGCAATTAATAATTTGTTAACGTACAATTAAGTAATAATGTCACTATAATGACTCATCACGGCCAGCAACAGTGGTTGGACCAATTTGCAAAGATTGTTCAAGTCAAGATTAAAGAATCTGAAAAATGTGTGGCTGTATGCCTAGTACTTAATAAAAGTGTTCTGTCCACAAGATGACTGGAACTAGGAACTAGAAACTAGAAAGGTTGACACGTAATCTGAAAGGTCTAAGCAATAACAATAATAACTAACATAAAGGAGAAGACTTGAGGTCATTCTATTGCATTCAACCAGGCTACAATGGTTGAATAAGCTTGCAAAGACTATTCAAGTCAAAATAAAGCAATCCGTAAGAATTACTTTAAAAAAAATTCTGACTCAATACAATAGGAAACAACAAGGCAGAACGACAAAAATTTCTTGACAGAACATTCACACATCACTATTAGCTTAATTAGTAAAGTCATTCTTAGTTTTCAACTTTTTTTTTTCCCATCATTTTCACTTTTATGCTCAAAGATTGTCTCCTGGGAAATGCAAAAAATGTAAATGCTACAATACAAATATAAGGCCACAATGGTTATTTAGTAGATGTTGTTGTTCCTTGTAAAATAAATGGAAGAAAAAAAAAATAGACAAGAGATTAACAAAAAAACAATTATTTAAAGATGAAGATGAAAAGTAGAAAGATGTCATCGAAAGTATGAGGAGTTTGACCTAAGACGTGGATCAATCACTTTCTTTAGGACGTTTTGTGCCATTGGTGTAGCAGTTCTTAATGGTCACCCCACCCCCAGGATACAATAGCCCAACCTTTCCACGTTGTGTCTTTACAAGTATTGCACTCTTGTAAAAAAAACTCTACCCCACCACCTTTTCCTTGTCCAAAGAGAGTTTGTATACAGTGTTTGTGAAATAATAGTACAGATTAGAAAAATTGTATCAGCCTCTCGTAGAAATAGAGTCTGGCTTTTTATAGACTACTCTCCTATGTAACCGAAGTAGACAAATTGTTGTAATTTGAATTGAAATTTTTCGGTGTCAAACGAGATTTGTAACTGATGCAACAATAATGAAATCAAGTAACCGACTGACATTTGAGACTAAAGCAATAATGAGAAGGTTAAATGCTAAATTTAGTCCCTCAACTTTACAAAATGCACATTTTTGGTCCTTCAACATATTTTTGCACTTTTTTGATCCCCTAACTCTAAAAACTGCACAATTTTAATCCTTCTGTCAGTTAAATATTTCAGAATGGCACTTTTTAATGATGTGGCAATGGCAACTCATACAATTAGCTTAGGTGGAGTATGCCAAGTCAGACTTAATTGTTTTTTAAAATTTTTTTCAATTCTTTAAATATTAAATTACTAAAATGCCCTTAATTTATTCTTCTTGCCATGGTTCTCCTCTGTGCTTTCTCTGTTCACCTTGCCACTGCCACCATTTCCAGCCATTTTTCCTCCCTTTCCCCCTTGTCCCCTTCCCCCTCATCAGCTTGGCCATGACTGGGTTCATGAGGATCCTAGAGACGATCTGGGTTCGTCGTGAACCTAGGTCTCTTTTGGGTTCATCGCTAATCCATTTCTTTATTGCCATAGATTATGTAAAATTTTTTGAATATATTTATGTTAGAGTCCAGTTTGAAGCAGGACAATATCTCAGGTAAACGTGATTTGTCATCTTGATGTTTGGAACTTCATATTTTCTTCACAAACCCCTAAATTGTGTCATGTGATTGGTCAAATTTTATTGTTTTCCAGGTTGTCTTCATCTACATTAGCTGAAGGAGTACAACAGTATGTAGCTCGAGAATTTGAGAGCTATGTTGCCCTTAGCACATTTCCTCTTATTGGCAAATTCATTTAGGTTTGTTTTCTTATCGCTTTTCAAACCTTCAGATTCACCACAATGTTCATTATTAATTCCTTGTTTCTATAGGAAAATGTATGCTAACTCTCTCATTCATGGTGATTCACACATGCTTTTTGTAGAGGATAGAAATAAGGTAAAGTAGATTTATGGAAGAAATAGCGGCATTTCTTCTGAAATTTTATGTTACTTTTAATTGTGGAGTACTGAATGAAAGAGGATGAAGGAGGCAAACCCAAATCATTTGGGTTCGTGATGAACCCTTCTAAGTTCATGACGAACCCAAAACTAGGTTCGTGACGAACCTAGATTGTCTTTGGGTTCCTCATGAACCTAGTCATGGCCAAGAAGGGGATGAGGGGAGGGGAGAAGAGAAACAGTGACAATCAAAGGAAAAATGGCTGGAAACAGTAGTGCTGGGAAGGAGAACAAAGAGTGCACAGAGGAGAACGATGGCAAGAAGAAAATTAAGGGCATTTTAGTAATTTTATATTTAAAGAATTGAAAAAAATTAAGAAGAACAATTAAGTCTGACTTGGCATACTCCACTTAAGCTAATTGTATGAGTTGTCATTGCCACATCATTAAAAAGTGCTATTCTGGAATATTTAACTGCAAGGTGTCACTTAACTAACGGAATGATTAAAATTGTGTAGTTTTTAGAGTTAGAGGATCAAAAAAGTGCAAAATTTTGTTGAGGGACCAAAAATGTGCAACTCTATAAAGTTGAGGGACCAAAATTAGCATTTAACCTAATGAGAAATAATGTATAGGTTTAAAACCATTTAAAAAAAAAAACAGAAACAATTGGATTTGTAACTGCGAAAAATGTGTAACTCTTGAGATTAAATCTTTAAGTAACACATTCATAACCAACTAGAAATGATTTTGAAAATAATGAGATTTGTTGGTTACAAATTTTAATTAAAATTTACAACATTCCCCCTCCATTTTAATTAAAAATAAAAGAAATTTAGAGGATGAAATATATATAGGCAAGGATGAATTACCATGCATAATAGACGTAGCAATGCCTTGAACCTTTATTTAGTGAGTTAATGATTCCTAACCCAAAGTCATTAATGAGTAAAATCTTGAACTAGGACTACTTAGAGGATATAAGAGACCATATCACACACATAATAATTCAGGTGTTACTTTGAGCGTGTAAGCCGGCACATTATGGCCTTTGTGCCTAATCCTAATATTCATGGATGATTTAGAGAATAGCCCTATTCTCATAGGAGTGGCCTCACTCCGACATCCATATAGGTAAAATTTGTCAAGGATGCTCCCATAACTAAAACACCCCACTTAATGAGCTACAAATTTGATTAAGAGTGTATAATACTCAACCCTCACATACGTTATGTGATAGATGCATCTACACCTTAGGAATGGGATAAGATTTTTTTTTATGCCAACAACGACCTCTCTATGATTCGTTTTTTCCATTAAAAACCCAAATTCTCAAGAATTGGATTAGGTATCCTCATAGGAAGTTCCACATTCTTTGGGCTTTAATCCCATTCCCCTCGATGCAATCCAAATCTTCTCTCTGGCTAGAGCTTTTGTAAATGGATTAGCAATATTTTCAATTGATTGTATATAATCCATGTGGATTGTCCTATTAACCAAGTAGGACGTCACAATACTATGTTTCCTTCGAATAGATCTGGATTTACTGTTATAAAAACGGTTATTGACCTTATAAATGGTAGCAGTACTATCATAGTGAATGATTGTTTTTTAGATTTCCAACTCATAGCACCATCGCCCATCTTAAAAATATACCTTGAAACAGATAAAGAATCACCTAACGAGGTGTTCCAATCAGCATCACAAAATCCTTCAAGTATAACAGGGTATTTTTGATAAAATAAGCCATAATTTTTGGTAGCACATAAATATCTCATTAAGTGTTTAACACAATCCCAATGAAAGAAATTAGGCTTGCTAGTAAATCTCCCTAACATTTCAACTGCATAAGAAATATCAAGTCTAGTGCAATTAGTAAGATATCGTAAACTACCAATGCTACTAGCATATTCCTTTTGATTGAGAATATCTCTATCATGTAAAGTGGGATACAAGTGCACATTGGATGATAAAGGCATCATAACATGTCTAGAATTATGATAGTTATATTTCTTCAAAATTTTTTTCTATATAATGGCATTGATCAAGAAAGATTCCATCATAATTTATAGTTATTTTCATGCCGAGAATCACATTAGCCACACCCAAATCCTTCATGTCAAAATGCTTATTTAACAATGACTTAGTAGTGTTAATCACCTCTAAACTTGAACCAAAAATCAAGAGATCATCAACATACAAACATATAATAACATGACAATTATTGAAAAATCCAAAATATATGCATTTATCACTTTCACTTGATTTAAAATCATTTTCTATCAAGCAAGTATCAAATTTCTCATGCCATTGTTTTGGAGCTTGTTTCAAACCATAAAGAGATTTAGTCAATTTACATACCTTGTCTTCTTGGCTAGGCATAAAAAAACCTTCAGGTTGATCCATGTAAATTTCTTCATGCAAGTCTCCATTTAAAAATGCCATTTTAACATCCATTTGATGGATGAGCATGTTATGAATGGTGGCTACAGCTATAAGTACTCTAATGGAAGTCACTCTTGTTACAGGTGAAAAAGTATCAAAAAAGTCTAGTTCCTCCTTTTGTTTGAAACCTTTTGCAACAAGTCTTGCTTTATATTTATCTATAGTTCCATCCGGTTTAAGTTTTTTCCTCAAAACCCATTTACATCCTGTTGTTTTACAACTAGGAGGTAAATCTACCAACTTCCAAGTTTTATTATAAATCAAAGAATCCATTTCATCATTAATAGCTTCTTTCCAAAAATCAAAATCAGAAGAAGTTAAAGCTTCTTGAAAAGACAATGGTTCCCCATCTACATTATATACTTAATAATCTAAACCAAAATCTCTTTCTTTACGTGTTCTTTTACTTCTCCTAGGTTCAAAATCCATGTTCTCTTGGTTTTGAAAATGAGATGAAATTGAGGAACTAGGTTCAAAATCATTTTGCTTTGTAAAATCATGACTTCAATTTTTCTTAAGTTTAAAAGGAAATTTATTTTCATGAAATATAGCATCTACAGATTCAATAGCAACATTAGAATCAAGATTAAGGAACCTATATGCCTTACTTGTAGTTGTGTACCCGATAAATACACATGTCGTAGCTTTTGGACCCAACTTTGGTCTTTTTGGATTTGTCAATCTTACATAAGCCAAGCATCCCCAAGCTTTGAGATAACTAAGATTTGGCTTATAGCCTTTGATGTGTTACCTCCATTTGTCGTTCGAGCATCTTGATTCCTTGCCTCCTCTTCAACTCGAATACGAGTTAATAGATTTTCCATAGTGATCTCTCTTTGCTTGTGACGCATCATCTTTTGGAACTCCTTCCATGAAGGCAACAGCTTGTTGATTAGATCGGAACTCATGAGCAAGCATTTGCAACTCTCGAATTCATGATACCACCAACTTGTCATCCACCATTTGGAAGTGTAACCATCGGCTACTAGCATACATCTTCGCACCAGCCTCCTCAGTGTCATATTTTTTCTGCAAAGCATCCCAAGTTTCCTTGGTAATGAAGTTCTTTCATAGTAATCATAAATCTCATCAGAAAGGCAATTAAGTAAAGAGTTACAACAACCATATTCATCTTTCTCTCACTTTTGGACTTTCTTCTTGTGAGATTTCTTTTCCTCAGCACTCATACCTTTGGTTGACTTATTAATAGGATTTTCCTCATTGAGGAATATGCCAAATTTAACAAATTAAGATAATATAAAACTTTTACTTTCCATCTTTTGAAATGCTCACCGTTAAAACAAAAAGGCATGTTAAGATCATTAGCGTGCTTAACAGGTTTTTCACGAGGAAAACTCATTTTTTAAAGAATTTTTCTTTCGGAACATCCTAAAATTGTTGTTCCTTTTAAAATAAATAGAAGAAAAAAAAATAGACAAGAGATTAACAAAAAAACAATTATTTAAAGATGAAGATGAAAAGTAGAAAGATGTCACCGAAAGTATGAGGAGTTTGAGCTAAGGCATGGATCAATCACTCTTTTTAGGATGTTTCATGCCACTAGTGCAGCAGTTCTTAATGGTCACACCACCCCCTAAATCCAACGGTCCAACCTTTCCACGTTGTGTCTTTACAAGTACTGCACTCTTGTAAAGAAAGCTCTACCCCACCACATTTTCCTTGTCTAAAGAGAGTTTGTATACAGTGTTTGTGAAATAAGAGTGCAGATTAGAAAAATTGTATCAGCCTCTGGTAGAAATAGAGGCTGCCTTTTTATAGACTACTCTCCTCTGTAACCGAAGTAGACAAACTGTTGTAATTTGAATTGAAATTTTTCAGTGTCAAACGAGATTTGCAACTGATGCAACAATAATGAAATCAAGTAACCGATTGACATTTGAGACTAAAGCAATAATGAGAAATAATGTATAGGTTTAAAACCATTTAAAAAAACAGAAACAATTGGACTTTAATTGTTGTTGTTTCGGAAAATGTATAACTGATTAAATCTTTAAGTAATTGATTCATAACTGACTAGAAATGATTTTGAAAATAATGAGATTTGTCGGTCACAATTTTTAATTAAAATTTACAACAAATGTCTCAATGGTTAAATTTATATTAGAGTTCTCAAATTTAAATTTTAAAATAAATAAAAATAAATTAAAAATTATTTGTTATTATATAAGATATTATCTAATGTATAAAAATAATAATAAAGCCACAATGAATTCTTTGACAGTTGTTCAATTGGAAAGCTTCAGTCGGGCACAAGGAGAGCACGGCAAACACTAGTCAACCTTTGATTGGGTTACTACGTGACATCAGGCTCTTGAAACTGCTAATGACCCCTAAATTGCAGTCTACTTCTTTGTTTTTCGTTTTCGGTGATGATTATATGGTTATAATTATTTTTGTTAAGATTATTAAAATTTTAAAATTTTATTTTAATTTATTAATTAAAAATAATTAATAATTAATAAAATACTTAATATTTATTATTTAATAAATTAAAATTAATTTATAAATAAATATTTTTAAATATTTATTTAAATATTTATTTAAATATTTAAAAAAATTATAAACTAATAAAATTATAACTAAAACTAATAACTTTATAAAAAAATTAACAACCTTAACAAAAAGGTCTGACCAACCTCAACCCTTTGTATTCTTTTATTTTAATTTTTTTTACTTGAACAAAGGGAAATGTGAGAACGTAAAAACAAAGGGAAAAACAAGATAGCACGACAGACGGTAGTAATAGTACCTGTAATTGCACCAAACCGGAAGTCCCTCTTCAGTCCGCACTTGCACTTCGGGATGACCTGCAAAGCCCCGAGGTGGAACTCGGG
>BPVZ01000333.1:0-11490 GCA_020521535.1 Rubroshorea leprosula | reverse complement strand
AAGTATTATTATGATTAATATAGAAATATAAATAAAAATAGTATTTTTAAAATTTTTAATAATATATAGTTTTCTTTTTTATTATTACTTAAAAGTAATATTTAATAATAAAAAATAAGTAAAATGATAATAAAATTATTTTTAAAAAATAATAAAATAAAATTAGGGAGCAAACTTCTAAAATTTCAAAAAATGTTAAGGAGAGCCTGAGGTAGCTCCGCCCGCCGAATGTTCTAAGCAAAGTCCACGCGTCAATTAGTCCAGTCAATATATCATGTCTTTATCATAGCTAGTGTAAGTGCAATAATTGCATGTCCCAATTCGTCTAGTCCATGCCCCAACAATAAATCTTAGACAAGTTCGTCACGGCTGCACTGGCTATAGGGATGTCAGCGGGACTCGCGGAGTTGGAGTGGTTTTTTCCGTTCTCGTTTTTGCAAATGGTGGGGATGGATATTCTTGCAGAAATTTTTAACGAGGAGTAAATTTTACCCCCCTATTTCCGTTTTTTGTGAGAAATGGACGGAATCCTCCTTTCTCATCAATTAATATAAAAAAATAAATTTTTTACATATAATTAAATAATATTTAATTATAATAAATAAAATTTTAAAAATTTAAATATAATTAATTAAAATTCTTTAAATATAAATTATTCAAACATAAATAAAGATCAATCTAATATAAATAACTAAAAAGTTAATAATAAGTTGAATAAAATTAAATTAAATTTAAATTTTATTAAATTGAATTTAAGTTTGAAGGTTAAATTAAATTTAAAATAAAATTAATTTACATATTTTTTAAATTTTTTACAGGGATGGATCCCCGTGGGATCCCGCAAAGCGAGAAAAAAATACACAGGGAAAAAATACCTTTTGTTCCCATCCTGCAAAAAAAAAAATTCTTCTTCACCCTGTTCCCATAACGAGGATCCTCATTAGACCCCATGATGATGAAGGCAAATTGTCATCCTTAGCTGGCCATGGCATCTAAGACATGATCATATATATGTACCTTAGCCACCGACTATATTCCAAAAATCAATTTTTTATTCAAATTGCTGATATTTTGACCTCAGTTTTTCGGCTTATAAATAGGGACGGCGCTTTAATTTGTTCCTGAAAATAAACCCCAGGCACATATCCATTTCAGTACATTGTTTCGATCTAGTTAATCTTGTTTTCAGTTTCATTAATTCCATCAATCCTAGTTAAGTCCATCATGCCTCTGTCAACCCTTGTCGCCAGAAAACCACTCAAACAAACTGATAGGCGCAAAAGGTTTGCCATCCCAACAAAGGCATTACACTTGTTCCCACAATTCAATGATCATCATTTCGTGCCTGTGGAATTTTGGCATGGCTCCAAACATTGGCCTATGGTCATATCCGCTCGCAGGCACGGCTACAAAAAACCTGTAATCTCTAAGGGTTGGTTACCCTTTGTCCGCGAAAATCAGTTGGAGGTTGGTGATGTAGTCACAATCTTCAGGGCCGAAGATGAAGCTGGAATCAGGTATCCGATTGAGATCGAGAGAGGGAACATGCCACTTCCTGCTATGTATCGTGACCTTGAAGAGCAGCAGTTGCCAATATTTCCCAACAGTAATAATGTCAACGTGGGAGTTGCAGACAATAATGTCAATGTGGAGATCGTTACAGCTAACATCCTTGCCATCAAACAAGAGACGCAACTAGCCCCTGCAAATGTTCCGCCAATTACTCAGAAGGGTGAAGAGCTCAGTCTGAAGCCAGATCAGGTGAATTTAAGGTTGACACTGGACAATGGTCCGCAAACACCCATGTTTGCTAGCACACTTCCCTCTCCGGTAGAAGAGGAACTCAAGAGCACTGGCGGCGTGCAGCGGCAAATTGCCCATCAAACCCACCATGATGATCCTAAAACAGCCAATTTGAACCCAATTCTTAATCAAATCAGTGCAGATGAATTTCATGTGAACTTAGACCTGACTCTGGCACCACCTGTGGTGATCTGTGAAGGAAATCAAGCGCCTGTTTGTTTGCAACTGAGGCAGAAGACTGCAATCCAGGGACTGTTTTGAATTTAGATCTTACTCTCGCACCACCCAAAATATAAATTAGGTGCCTTTTCTTACTTTCTCTGTGAATTCCCCACTTCCAAACATTTCCTAGATTTTTTAATATTCTGCCTTTCTTCTTCTGAATATCCGCAGAATGTACCGCTCAATAAGGAAGTGGGTTTGTGTTTATTATTCTTGTTATGGGACCATGTTTTCCCTTTTTTTTTCTTTTTGTTTGTGATAAAGGGGCCATTAGCAGCAATTGAAAAATCCCAACTAGGCGGAAACTGCTTGACTGGTTGACCCATCTTATTTTGATATTGTCATGTGCCTTCGTTTCCCCTAAATTCTGAAAATAGCAATGGAAAGGCCTAAGAATCTTCATCCTATAAGCACAGGTCGATCTCTTCCCCTCGACACTGAAAACCCATCCTTTTGGTCCGCCCCGCAGCGGATCGGCTAATGGTGCTTTCTATGGTGGTGTCCTTGCTCTACCTCTCGTCCTGTAAGTCAAGATTTCAGCAAATATTTATGTTATTGTTTCTTACTTTAAATATACTTTGCAGTTGCACAAATGGACACCCAATCCCAAACCCAATTTCCATAGATCCGGTATATGCCTTCGTTTCTCCTAAATTCTGAAAATGGCAAGGGAAAGGCCTCAGATCCTTTCAGCCTAAAAACACAGGTCGATGTCTTCCCCTCGACGCTGAAAACCCATCCTTTTGGTCAGCCCCGCAGCGGATCGGCAGATGGTGCTTTTTATGTTGGTGTCCTTGCTCTACCTCTCATCCTGTAAGTCAAGATTTTAGCAAATATTTATGTTATTGTTTCTTACTTTATATATGCTTTGCTGTTGCACAAATGGAGACCCAATCCCAAACCCAATTTCCATCGATCTAGTATTGTCATGAGACAGTTTGTTGTCATCAACACCCTTTCCCTCAAAACTATGAGTGGTTATAGCTCGCTAATTAGCTCCATGTCTTTTCTTCTTCTTCTTTTGTAATAAGAAATTTCGACTGTAATTCTGCGGCTCAAAGAGGAACCGGTTCCATTTTTTGACTCTGGGTGAATTGTTCTTCATAGGGTAAACTGGCGATCTTGTTAGCTGGAGAAAAAAATTACAAAAGGCAAATACATTCATGTTCTAGCTAATTTTAAAAGGGAAAATTTCCTAAGTAATCGGAAAAGGAAAGCATATTTTGTAATTTAAATTGTATTAAAAATAAAACAAGGGTTATTAGGTGGTAAAGATGCCTCAATTTTAGGAGTCATTTTATTTAACTTTTGGACTTGTTTGAGTGGTGGTAGGGACTATTTTTAATTTGGTCAAATTATGAAAACAAGTTAAAATTTAAAAACTTCTCATAGGAAGTTAGGTGTAGCTAAATTTTAATCTTTAATTTTTTTTTCTTTAACGAAGAATCAAGTAATATCTATTTTTTAATAATAGAATGAATACATATTTTCTTTCATGTTTTAGTTTAGTAGAAAATTATTAATGTTAAACCTTAATTATTTTTAACTTTTAAGTTTATCATATTTTTATAGTTTGATAAAAAATAAGAATAATTACTACCACCAACTAAACATGACATTTGTTACTGAAACTAAACCACAGGCACATATCCATTTCAGTCCCTTAATTTCGAATTGGTGAAGCTTGTTTTCAATCTCATATCACAATCTTAGCCAAGTCAATTATGTCTCTATCATTCCAACAATGTATCTTAGCCAAGACCGTCATGTCTCTATTAGCCAAATGTCCATTCAAGACATGATCATATGTCTCTATCATTCCCACAAACAACATCTTCAAAAGTAAACCTTTTCTTTAATAAATTGTTGATATTTTGATCTCAGTTTTGGCTTATAAATAGCTCTGGCACTCTGTTGCTGACAATAAACAATAGGCACGCACCCATTTCAATCCATTATTTCGAACTAGTGAAGTTTGTTCTTGTTGGTGTAGTTTGTAATATTATTATCATTTTTTAAATTGAGAGGGAGTTACAAGATTAAATTTAAAATGTAATTCTCAATCTGTTGAATTGAGTGTGAGTTACAAGGTGAAATGTAACTCTTAAGCATTATGAGTGTTATGACTTCTTGATATGAATGAGTTAATGGATTTGAGATTGTTTAATATAGCTTTATTAGCTAAATGGTGGGGGAGGATTGCAAAAGGGGAAAAGGGACTTTGGCGTAATGTGTTGGAGATTAAGTACAGCATTTCTAGGAGAAAATGGGCGATTTGTATGAGGGAGTGAAATAGGAGAGGATCGCTGTAGTGCTACCAATGGATCAAAGAAAATCAATCACCCCCAGCCGCCAGGCAAGCTTATATTGTTCAAAATTCATCGCGTTGGAGGTTTTCTTTAAACATAGCTGCTCTACAACGTTTGGGCAGTCTTACTTTTGTCTAATGTTGCCTAAAGATTACACTAACTATTATATATACAGTATTATACTTTCTTTGAATTCATCATACTACCAAGCTACCATGTTGTCTTTGGACAATGTAGGCATTAATATCAATTAATTTCTCTGCCTAATTAGTTATTAGTAATTTCTTAAGTATGTATATCCATTTTTAGTAGAGATATTTAACTCGAATGTTGAATGGAGCATGTATCTTTATATATTAGGGCAAGGGTACAAAATATCGGTTGGTAGAGCAATTATAAAGCTCGTTACATTACATAAAGAAGGGAAATGCAGTTTATTGGACCTAAGGGCTTTTGTAGCAGAAGGGGCACGTTTGGGAGCCAACAATGTCACATGCCAAAGTTATTTGCATCTATATAATTGGTGTCCCAAGTTGTTTGCTTGGACAAAAAGCTTGTTCCTATTCTGGTAGATATGTTGCAAACGGGCTACAACAATTGAAAAGCTAATTGTTTGTTAATTCCAGCTTCAAGGAGAGCCGAATTCCGACAAATGATGGTCCCCACCCACCGATTACTGGATTGGATCAGAAACATCATGACTGCGCTTGTGAGTATCGAGCTCCTCCTCTTGCATACCTAGTTCTTCAACCTTACTAATAATTTAATTTCTGAATTGTTGCTCTGTTTCAGAATCAATACTGGGATATTCTACAGGAATCCTTACAATGTGGCGGGCATTTATAATTGTAGTTCATACCCTCTTGCAAACAGTCGCTATGCCACTATTCGGTAGGGATGGCAATTTGTCTCGATTCCTGTGAGATCCCGTGGGATCCCCGTTACGGGGACGGGACAAAAAAGAATATTTTTCCTCGTAGGACGAGGACGAGAGGCATTTTCCCCCCGTAAAATTTTACAGGGAATTTTTTCCGTCCCGCGGGGATGCCAATCCCCGCAAAAAATTTATAAAAAAAAAATTAATTTTATTTTAAATTTAATTCAATTTTTAAATTCAAACCCAACCCAATAAAAATTAAACTTATCCCAATTTTATCCCACCCAACCCAACCCAACCCATAAAAATTAGCTCAACCCATTATTGACTTCTTAACCCTAGCCTTAACTCATCTCTCCTCACTCACTCTCACCTTCAACCTTCCTCTCCCCTTTGCCCCATTCTCTCCGTCCTCGAACCTATCCCTTCCGGCGCTCCTTACCACCTCTTCACCAACGGCTCAGCAATCGGCTTCAAGTCTCAAACTGGCATCCTCCGCTCCCTGCTTCCAGAAGGTGACGTTTCGCTGTCTCTTGATTACAGTGCAAAGAATCCTACACCAGGTTCGATCCGTGGCAGGAAGGCATCGCAGAAGAAAATGGCCAAAGGTGGGAAGAAGGGAGGTAAAACAAGGAGGAAGGTTGGGATGGTGAATGGAAGCCTGAGTGTGGTACGCCAGATTCGCGCTCTTGTGGCGCACAAGTGCGTGAAGATCCTTGCAGGCGTGCCCCGAGTTGAGAACGCTGGTAATGGGGAGACTCAGGCCGTTGTTCTTTGATACGCCGTGTTCTTCGAGTTGAGATCGCAAAATCACAACCATTGTTCTTTGATACGTCATGTCCTCTCCGGCTTCCATCAGCCATGGTTCCTCCTCCGCCTCCTTCTTCTCTGTGGATCGCCACCTCAAAGATTCTTGCAAAGCTCGGTCGATTTCATTTCCCCGAAATCTGGTTTTCTTCCAGTTCTTGGAGTTTAACATTTAATCTTAAAGGTTTTTGATTTTTTATTAATTTGTTTGTTTAATGCTCTGTTTGGTTGGAGAAAAACCTACGGAAAAGAAAATAAAGCAAGCCTTTGAAGAGGTTTTAAAGATTTTGGGAGAATACTGATTCTATATTCAGTTGTGTATTATTCTGTACAAGCATATACCAATATATACACTTACAAGAGCTAATCTAGATGCTGAAATTGAGGTACAGTTAAGGAAAATACAGATTGCTTTACTAATATAATTTGACCGTTGCTTTCAGAGATGTTGCTTTTGTCTCTCCTCAATTTCTGCTGTGTGAATGATTTCTTGCGTGTTTCCATTATCTCTGGTCTCACGCCTTGATTGATTCCATACTTGTGCCTTCATACTCCCCCTCAAGCTGAAGTGGGGTGAAGCTACCACTCCAAGCTTGAAACGTAAAAGCTGATATTGTTGCCGGGGCAATGGCTTAGTAAGAATGTCTGCAACTTGTTCGGTATTGGGAATATATCGGGTGATAAGTGTTCCTAATGCCACTTTTTCTCTAACAAAATGATAATCTAGTTCAATGTGCTTTGTTCGAGCATGAAACACAGGATTAATAGACATATGTAATGCACTTATGTTGTCCGAGAATAGTTGCGGAGGTGAAGGTAGAGAAATTCCAATATCTCGAAGCAAATAAGTAATCCATACCATTTCAGCTGTTGTAGAGGCTAAAGCACGATACTCTGCTTCTACAGTAGAGCGTGCTATAGTAGGCTGCTTCTTCGAAGACCAAGAGATGCAATTTGCACCAAGAAATATGCAATACCCAGTAGTGCTTCTTCGTGTAATAGGGCAGCCCGCCCAATCTGCATCACAAAATCCTGTTAAGGACAAAGTACTGGAAGAGGAAAATCGAAGGCCATACTGCAAGGTCCCCTTCATGTAGCGTAAAATCCTTTTGACTTGTCGTAGGTGAGCAAGTGTAGGATTTTGCATGAATTGACATACTCTATTTACAGCATGACATATATCAATTCTGGTTATAGTTAGATATTGTAGTGCCCCTACAATCCTTCTATATTCATGAGCATCAACGAGGTCACAATCTTTTGAGGTAGTGTTTTCCTTTGTTGCTAATGGAGTAGCTATGGATCATGCCTCCAACATTGAAGCTCGAGTAAGAATGTCATGAGCATACTTCGCTTGAGATAGAAATATGCCACCAGAAAACTTATCAACCTCGATACCAAGGAAATATCGAAGATCACCAACATCCTTAAGAGCAAATTCCCTGCTGAGATGAGAAATTATGTTCTAAAGTAGATCATCGGAGCTAGCCGTGAGCACAATGTCATCCACATAGACAAGTAGAAGAGCTGTTCCTTTTGGATTATGAAGAACAAAGAATGAAGAATCAGCTTGACTGCAATGAAAACCCATTTTTAGTAGGTATAGTGTGAATGTGTCAAACCAGGCCCTGGGAGCTTGCTTTAAACCATAGATGGAGCAATTGAGTTGACACACATAGTGAGGATATTTGGGATCTTCAAAACCTGGTGGTTGTGTCATATAAACCATTTCCTTGAGCTTGCCATGGAGGAAGGCGTTCTTTACATCAAGTTGCCTTAATGGCCATTCTAGAGTTGTTGCAAAGGCAAGAACCAACCGAAGTGTTGTTGGTTTAAGAACAGGACTAAATGTTTCCTCAAAGTCCACTCCTGGCATTTGGGAAAAGCCTCTAGCTACTAGACGAGCTTTAAATCTTTCCACCGTACCATCTGGGTTAAGCTTGGTTTTGAAAACCCATCTGGACCCAACTATATTTGTCTCCGATGGTGGTGGCACTAACGTCCAGGTGTTATTTTTATGCAGAGCATCAATTTCTTCTTGCATTGCTTTGACCCAATGTGTGCTTTGAAGTGCCTTTCGACCTGTTTTAGGTTCCATAATATCAGGACCTGCAAATTGCAAAATAGACTTGTCAGTCACCATGGTATTTGCATTCTTTGGAAATATGGTTTTAACATGTCTAGTATGAGCTCCTGTACGGGCTCTTGTTTGCATAGGATGAGTAGAAATATAAACATTGTTGTGAGAAGGTGGTGACACGCCACTCCGATTCGGAACCACTACTTCAATAATTTCAGGGTTTCCAGACTGTTCTTGGCTTCTTTGATATTGAATTTCATTTCCTTGTTCTTCATGTACTAGTTCTCTTTGATTTTCTTCTGTGGGAGCAAGCATAGGACTGTTATTATTTTCTGTTGTCCTTATTGTCCCATTGTCTTGACTCTGTTGTGATGTCTCATCCTCATTAACTGATGGAATTGCACTAATTCTGTTAATGGCGAGTTGAGAGTGCTCCTCCTCACTTGTAAGATCTGTGAATTGTTGAGGTAGTGTTGAAATTGAAGGCACGTCATCTATATCCTTGGATGGTTGTAAATGTGAAACAGCTTGGAGCCATCCATCAGAATCTGGGTATTTGCAAAGTTCCCCATCTGTATCAACATTCTTAGAAATGTTTGTTAGATCTGTATAAGGTAAAAAATGCTCATCAAATGCAACATGCCTAGAGATATAAACACGTTGAGTAGAAGGATGTAGACATTTATATCCTTTGTGGATTGGACTATATCCAATGAATACACATGGAAGTGACCTTGGTTGGAGTTTATTAGCTGCATAGTTGCGAAGATAAGGAAAACACCGGCAACCAAACACCTTTAACATAGAGTAATTTGGAGATTTATCAAAAAGTAAGTGAAAAGAACTTCTATTATTTAACAAAGGAGTAGGCAGCCTGTTAATGAGATAAGTTGCAGTAGAGAAACTCTCAACCCAATACCTTAGTGGCATGTTTGCATGAAAAAGCATAGTCAAACCTGTCTCAGTGATATGCCTGTGTTTCCTTTCTGCAACTCCATTCTGTTCTGGAGTTCCAGGGCATGAAACTTGCTGTTGAATGCCACACTCTGCCAAGTGATTGAGGAATACTGTGCTAGAAAATTCTCCCCCACCATCACATTAAAATATCTGGATGGTCCTTTGAAATTGATTCATAATCATCTTCTGAAATTTTTGGAAGATGTTGAAGAATTCAGACTTCTTATGTAGAGGATAGAACCATGTGTACCTGCTATAGTCATCCACAAAGATTACATAATACAGAAAATGATGAGTCGATTGAACAGGAGAGGGCCCCCAAAGATCACAATGTATTTTATGAAAAGGGAATTTCGCTCTTTCATTATTTCTTGTGAATGGCAATTTACAACTCTTCCCCATTTGGCAACTTGTGCATAAGTGGGGAGGTGTAGTCCATCTTGACACTACAATGTTCTTCTTTGAAGATAAATTCTTTAAAATGCGGGAATTGGGGTGTCCGAGGCGTTGATGCCATATGGTGTCAGCAGCCTTATTTGTCATAGTTGCAAGAGCATATTTTTCCCCTTCATCTAAGGCATAGAGTTGGCCCTTTCTAGTGCCTTTGGCCAGTACCGCCTGTGTTATTTGATCCTTAACCACAAAACCAGAAGATGAGAACTCAAAGATACATGGATTTTCTTCAGTAAACTTGCTAATGGAAATAAGATTCTTTTTAAGATTGGGAACAACTAAGACATTATTAAGTTTTAATGGACCAACAGACGTGGATCCAATGTGAGTGATGTGCAAAGGTGTTCCATCACCTGTATAAACCTTTTGCTTCCCATTATAAGGCCTTTTAAAAATAAGATTACCTGTCCCTGAGGTCATATGATCACTGGCTCCGGTGTCGGCATAGAAGGTTTGATCCTTGTCATCTTCCAGAGTAATTGTTGCAAGTGCTTGAGGTAATTCTTCACTTTGGTAAGCATGATCAAACCTATACCAGCATTTCAAAGCAGTATGACCATTAATTCCACAAATTTGACAAGTTTTCTCACCTTGTGATGTCATGGTCTTTGGTTGAAATTTCTTCTGTAACATGCTTTGTTGTGGTGCAGGATTGCTGTTAACTAAGGGGGTTTCGGTGTTACTGGACCAGTGAGAGTGCTTTTGTTCTTGGCCATGAAAAACTGTTGGATAATCGAAGAAAAAAAAAATATATTGAGAAAGCAAGGTTCAAATAGGATATTCAGATGCAGTGAGCAACTTGCTCTGATACCATGAAGAGGTTTTAAAGATTTTGGGAGAATACTGATTCTATATTAAGTTGTGTATTATTCTGTACAAGCATATACCAATATATACACTTACAAGAGCTAATCTAGATGCTGAAATTGAGGTACAGTTAAGGAAAATACAGATTGCTTTACTAATATAATTTGACCGTTGCTTTCAGAGATGTTGCTTTTGTCTCTCCTCAATTTCTGCTGTGTGAATGATTTCTTGCGTGTTTCCATTATCTCTGGTCTCACGCCTTGATTGATTCCATACTTGTGCCTTCATACTCCCCCGTTTTATTGATTCTCCTTTTGATTATGTTGGAGTAATCAACTCTTTTAATGCCATCAACGTTACATTTCTCCGATTCTTCTAGTAAAATGTTTGAACTTTTCAAGATTTTCTAAACTTGAATCCAAATTTCTTTTTTTTTTTTCTTTAGCTTTCTTAGCAACCAAACTGTGTAACAAATTGGAATTTAAGTAACTTTGGCAAAGCGTAGATACTAGAAGATTTGGGCGCTTCTTTGTCGTTATTTCCTTTATTCTTCATAAAATCTTAGTTCATTATAGTCCTTCATTGGATCGGAATGCTATATGCCTATGTCTTGGATATCTTTGTTTGTGTCTGGTAAATGAATTGATTGGTCGAAAAATGAATGAATGCTTCTATTTGAAATACGATCTCTTGTTTGGTAGATGAGTCGGGTGTTGTTGTTGATGAGATTAATTGGCGGGGAATGGGGATCCCTGCGGGGGTCCCCATTCCCCGTGGGGAACGAGGATGGGGGACAAAATCTGCCCCCGTAAAAAATCTCCGCGGGGATTCCATCCTCGTGATTCGCGGGGACGGGGACGAGGACGGGGATGGAGAGGGACTCTCCGATCCCGCGGGACCCCATTGACATCCCTACTATTCGGTGACCACGATGGTACCTTTATGCTGTTGTTTCATTTTATTTTGCCTGCTTTTTAGCTGCTGAGATAATGATGAAAAAGAGATGAGTGTTGAATTTTGGTTATTGATGTTTTAACTTTTTTAGGTGCATTAAAAAATTTAAGCTCATTTCTGATGTTAGGTTCAAAAGTTAGGATTTAGATTCACTGTCTTTTCTTCAGTTTTAGGAATCTAAGTAGAAGCTCTTTCATAATTATGCGAAGCACGAGCTGGTT